>JACBKR010001649.1:0-41815 GCA_014218235.1 Colocasia esculenta | reverse complement strand
TGCGTGGAGCGGGGAAGCGCTGGGTATTCGTTGTTCTTCGCGTTCTTCGTGAAGGTAGGGGAATTCTTCCCATTTTACACCGTGTGATTGCGTGGGTGCATGTGTGTTTGGTTTTTGATGTTTAGAACAGTAGATATCATGCTAGGGTATCCATTAAAGCATGAAAAATGAGAATTAAACAGGGCTTGCATGGTTTGAGGTGGGTAATCCGGAGAGGGTTTCCTCAGATTAGGGTTTCACCTGTGAAGGCGACAGAACCCTGTCGTGTTTAGAATGCGACAGGCCGACCCGTCACGTTCATTTTTGTACGCGACATATCGGGGTGTCGCGTTCCTAAGGCGACACTAGCCTATGTTGCGACTCAACCGAGAGGTCTTGTTGTGCATGGTTTCAAAGGTAAAATTATCCGATAATGTTATTATTAAGCATGGCAAGTAAAAGTGGTGCAATGGCACCTGTTGCGCTCTGGGAGCGTGTTTTCGAGATTAGCAAGTGGTACATATGACTCGTGTGTTGTCCATGCGGTCAGTGTACGGTGTTCAAGTGGTTTGACGTGAGGTTTCACGTGGTTTGTGTGTGCGTGGCAAGTAGTACGATGCCTACTGTGGATACCTCTTCAGTTGGGGTGCCCCAGGTTCTGTGTGAGCCAGGCTTGTGCTCGGGGCTTGTCCCAGTACTTGTGTTGTACCATCGAGGTATGTGTCGTCTGTCCTGGACACCCTCACTCCTTAGCTTGAATTGTACGTCCGGCTGAGGGAAAGACGACAGGGGACAGTGACTTGTGTGAGTTTGTTGTTTTGTCGCTTTTAGCACGCTCGTAGTTGGGGGTACGGACACCAATAGACGTCACTAGTCCCCAACTAGTCCTATTACCAGTGCCTCACTTTAGGGAACTCAGGCATAGTCCCTAAAGGTGCCAGGCATGGGCCCGCGGCAGTGTGGTCCACGGCTGTGGTGTTGGTTGGTCTCCACAGTTGTTGACTTGGTCTCGTGGAGCGGCAGCTGGACCTTACGTCCGGGCTGCGAGGCTGAGAGGTAGACCTGTGTGGTTTGTCTGAGTCAGTTGTGGGGTCACGAACCAGTCTACGTGGCTCGAGTGTGGCGGTCTCTACTTTACCCGTACACCGAATTGTGGTTTTGTTGTTTACTTATTAAATCGGTTTGTGTTAACGACAAGTGGTAAATGGTATTTGACAGCTTTGATATCCTGTTTAGTTTACTCTATAAATTGCTGGCGTAGCTTCCTACTTACGTACTTGAGTTTAGTTTACTCGGTTTGGGAGAGTTTCCCTACTGAGCTAGTGACTTGAGAGGCTTACCCCTACTCCCTACAGGTGAAGGAGAGTAGGAAGTTTCCCTACCGTCTTCCAATTCAAAGCCGCATTGCAGAGGTGTTGGGCCGACGCCTCCAGCAGTGTAGGTTGTACCTTAGGGTATGCCCTAGGCTCTTGTATCTTACTTTGACTTTTTTGAAATTTGGCTATGCAAATCCAATGTAGTTTTGTGTAACATTGTGAATTATATATATATATATATATATATATATATATATATATATATATGTGTGTGTGGTGTGTGTGTGTGTGTTCCTTTATGTTTTCACGGACATGTGTGTGATATCCCTTGCGAGCCTACGGCACGTTCGCAGGAGACGGAGTCGGTCAAGCTCGTTATTGGGTTAACGGGTTTGAATGACGTAGTCCGTCACAGTTGGTATCAGAGCAAGTCCGTGTAAATTTAAGGGAACTGGAAAATTACATAGCCTTATTCCTACACTAGTCACTACAGGTAGCTTGTAGCAACTCAAATTTTTCAAAAAAAAAAAATTAATAATATAAAAAGAAAACTAATTAATTTAATAGAAAATCAAATAAAGAAAATAAATTAAATAGGAAATTAATGGAAAGGGAATTTACTAAAACCCATTAAAAGAAAAGAAGTGATGGACTTTATTAAATTGACCCCATAGAATTTAGTGCGCCAAAATAGGAATTTTTAAAAGGGGAATAATCGAAAAGTACCCTAAATTCGTAACTAAAATAATGCTTAATTATAAAAAGAGGTATTTAATGCATTAATTAGCAATTTGAGTTATATTTGGATTCTTAAACCTACCCAATTAGGTGCCCATGAATTAGCTCCCATCCTAACCCAATTAGGAGATCTCATGCCTAAAAAGGAGAGAGGGAAATAGAAAATTTGGAATAAATAGGAATTAGAGTCATAATAGGAAATAGAATGGGGAGAGCTGCTAAATACTCCTCTAAAATCCTCATGGCCGGCCCTAGCTGTGCCAAGGGTTTGCTAGACATGGGAAGGAGCCAAAGGGAAGGAGAATTCGTGGAGAAGAAGGATCCCTCAAGTTCTTCCCCGAGTTCTTCAAGTTTAAACCCTAGAAGAGAAAAACCATTAAGGTAGGCATTCTCACAAGCAAAACTTTGAGATTTGACTGTAGATCGTTCCATGTACCAGGAACAATACCCTCAAGTTCATGATTTATCATCTAGTCAATAATTACTTCTTACTTTTCGAAGTCTGCACTCATCCTGACCCCGAACCCCCTTGTTAAATCTTGTTCTACTAGTACATTGATCTCATGCCACGAAATTTTTATTGGAGATTTTGATGGTTGTTAGGCTTCTTTTGCCCTGAAACCCTAATTTCAATCCATCCTATCATGCGAATTAATCGTTGATCTCATCTGTGTACTGTTCTAAGTTCTTCATGATTACCAATGACTAAAGCATGTCGAAACCTGTTTGTTTTCAAATTCTATTACTGTAAGTACCTATGCACGTCTAGAACAATTTGCAATTGGTTTCACGATTTTCATCACCTATACAATTAGATATGTTTTTCTGAATCACCCTGGTCAAATAGGGTAAGTCAGGTCCACAATCCATGCACTGTACTCTCCCTGTCGGACTCGGGCACCGACCCTGTGAACGCGATGGCCCGATAGGCCGCATTCACAGGGGCATCACGACATTGCCCTCTGTCGCGATCTGATCGCAACAGGGACCGTCGTCGCAATCTGTTGTCCGGTCTGCCTGAGCCCGTCGCGACCCTCACATGACCCCGTCGTGACCTGCCTACCCGAACCGACAAGCCCGTCGCGACCTGTACAAGACCCCATCGTGATCTCAGTTGACACTGTCACAACCCTCATTAGGGTGCGTCGAGATCTACGTTTTTGCAGGAAAACCCATCTTTTTGCAAGTCTTGGTTCTTCAGCTATTCCCATATCTTGTTAACTATTTAAAACACTGAAAAAACGAAGTTATAAATATGGAATATATTTTAATTAATTTAAGTCAATCACATGATCTCTCTTGTCCATGATTTTCTTATTCACATGCACACACACTTTGAACCCTCCAAATATGGCTTAATGGTATGAATATGTTACATAATTTATCTGGTAATTTATGTCATTAAATTGCCTCATTTTTAAATATACTTGTGTACATTTTCTCGCGATGTTTTGGAACACGATACCGACGCTCCACTGTTCTAGAATTCCTCTAGAACGTCGAGCACTGGTTTCTATATACACACTCTTCTTGACTTGGACAAACTCTTGTCGGATACTCCTTCTGCCGGATTAGGAGTCTTTGTTCAAGGCCTCCGTAAGTCTCCTCTGTCTTGGATTCCCACATGGTCGACAAGCGGTTGTACCCTAACACCTATTGCACCTTTAGGGATCAAATGATCCAAACGGCTATTAGAAGTTCACTCTTATCTTGAATCACGTGGACCTCTGGACTGTGCATAACGTGGCCAGTGGAAAGGTAGTGAGTTCCACCTGACTGCCAACAACACATGCGCGTGTTGTGCAACTATTACTATCGCCTGTTTACTCGACGTGTTACGTGCAATGTCCACTAGCTCTCATCTATACTCTACTCGCTCATCTATTCACGTTCACTCTACTATCTCGTTTGTTCATCTAGTGCTCTCATCTATTTCTTGGTACTCTATATTGGCCATTGACTGATTGTCTAAAGATAAACAATATAACCAATGCCTGGCAATATATAAAGGGCCTGATCTGGTCCTGGGATCTGCGCACAAAAGTGATAGTGCCCATATGAGTTAAATGATCAGAGTGTTTGGCATTACACTCGAATGCTACCTATCTCGACTATCTAAATGACAATCAAAAAGTGTTATATTCTCTCGTTGTCTATGGACAAAAGTGCTATATTATACTCGTTGTGCTATTGCTATACTTTGTGCTATGGCCATCTTGCTATTTGTGCTATACTCGACACTCTTGTCATATTTGGAAAGTTGTACTATTCGTTCACGTGCTACCCTGCTATCTTATACTTGACTCTCTCGCTCTATCATTAGTTACTCTGCCTTTAATGCACTAATTATTTAAAGCCTACTTGACTATTGAGATTTAAGTCCTACTAGGCGTTATCGCTCACCCTGCATTTTGTCGTTGTGTTCTCAGGTGAGACTGAGGATAAACTATACACTCAAGAGGACGGGAACGACCAGGAGTGACGTCACGAGTACCCTAGCGTCCTAGCAATATGTTAGCGTCATAGTTAGTCTTTTTCTTTATTTTATGTAATTGGCCCTATAGAATGGCTCTGATATTAGTGGTTGTAACTAGACATTTGAAAGATTATTAATGAAATAAATTTGCTTTAGTATTTATTTCTTGTCCAATGGTTGATGTCTAGTACTCGCTCTGTATCTGTTTACTTGCAACTGCTCGTGTTCCAATATTCTGCGTCGGGGTGTGACATAGCTGGCCTTGGTTTTGTAATGATTTGCTTTCGTGTATGTGGGTTGGAATGTGTTTGTGCAGGAATTTGAGATGGCTGATAGGAGGGATTGGGGGTGGTGGAGGAGATGAGCCTGGGGAGTCTACTCAGCGCATGATAGAAAGGATATGGGAGAGTCTTATGGAGATTCGGATGAGAATGGACCAGTAGGCACCGGTACCGCCAGCAGCAGTACCACCAGTTGCAGGAGAGGCTGTACCAATGGCATCAGTTCCACCACCACCCGATGTGGAGGTACCTTTTGTAGTACCTGCACCACTGCCACCGCCAGTGAGGGCAATAGAGGAACCAATGATGTAGGTTGAAAAATTTTTGAGGTTGCAGCCGCCAACATATACAGGAGGACCGAATCCAGACACAACGGAGCGTTGGATTCATGAAGTTGAAAGAGTATTTGTGACGATGAGGTGTCCACCAGCATATAGAGTTGTGTTAGTTGCATATCAATTGAGGGTTTTGCTCAAGAATGGTGGAGGTTAAGATCCAGACTACTTTTACGGGCAGGACAGAGGAGACCATCACCTGGCCAGAATTTCTCAAGGTATTCAATGACACATTCATTCTAGTGCAAGTACTCAGGCAAAAGGGAGTAGTTTTGAACACTTCAACAAGGGATTTCTTCTGTTTGAATACCAGATGAGGTTTATGGCACTCAGTCGTATGCACCCTATGTTGTATCAGATAATGCTATGATGGTCGAGTATTTTATCTGAGGCTTGAGGGCAGAGTTATAGAATGCGGTGATACCGCTGATGTGCAAGACTGTGGAAGAGGCGGCCCAGAGAGCAGCTACACTAGAGAGGTCCATTCGGACTCAGTAAGCAGGAGAGTCAGGTTCAGGTAGTTTTTGGCTACCATAGCAATCCACGGGGATTAGTAAAGGAAGGTGCCAGCGGGAGCATCTTCCTCAGGTTTCAATAAGGGGGACAAAAGTTGAAGAAGGTATTCCAAGGTCGAAAAGGAAGAGGAGGTTACCAGCAAATGTTTCAGTAGGGGCGTGGCTATAGGCCAGAGGTGGAGGAGTTGCAGCAGAGCACTGCTAGGCAGCCTACTGTTCCACCAGGATACAGGTGTTATAATTGTGATCAGTCGGGGCATTTGATCTGCAATTGCCCCTATCTTCGAGAGTATGGGTACGGCAGAGGAGTACAACAGCAGTAGCAGCAGCAGCAGCAGCAGCAGCAGCCACCAACACGTGGTAGGGGAGCACCGCATCAGTGAGGTAGAGGCCGGGTTATGGCTATCACCCGAGCCCATGTAGAGGCGTCAAATCTGATAGAAGGTATATTACCTATCTATGATTTTTCAGTAAGTTTTATTTGATCCGAGTGCTTCTCATTCTTTTATTTCTGAGGAGTTTTTGGATTGTATGGTGCATCCACTAGAAGAGAACTTGTGTGAGTTGGTAGTAGAGGTTCCCTCGGGTGAGTTTATGCTCACCTCCTGTCATGTAGATGGGGCCCCTATTGTGATTCAAGGGAATCAGATGCCAGGTAGATTATATGCTTTGCAATTGAGAGATTATGATATTATCCTGGGTATGGATTGGCTTGAGCCCTTGAGCTATGGTAGATTGCAGAAAGAAAAGAATCAGGTTTTCATCCCAGTGGAGTATGTTTGAATTTCAAGGTATGTCTTTCTATACCTCCAAGATTATAATTTCAGCAATTAGAGCTAGAAAATTGTTAAATACGGGATGTGTAGCTTTTTAGCTTTGTGAGCTTGGTTGAGACTGGTAAATCAGTAGAGGCAGTTCAGTAGTTAGGAAATTTGCAGATGTGTTTCCAGATGATTTACCAGGTCTAGCTCCACAAAGAGAGGTGGACTTTACGATTGAATTGCAGCCAGGAACTATGCCAATTTCTAAGGCACCATATAGAATGGCCCCAACAGAATAATAGAGCTAAAGAAACAGTTACAAGAATTGTTGGAAAAGGGTTCATCAGGCCAAGTCATTCTCCGTGGGGAGCTCCAGTGTTATTTGTAAGAAAGAAGGATGGTAGCTTTAGAATGTGTATTGATTACAGAAAATTGAATGATGTTACTATAAAGAACAAGTATCCATTGCCGAGAATTGATGATCTGTTTGATCAGCTCCAATCAGCTAAAGTGTTCTCCAAAATTGCCTTGAGGTCAGGATGTCATCAATTAAGAATAGAGAGGAAGATATTGATAAAACAACATATAGAACCAGATATGGGCATTACGAGTTTGGGTTATGCCATTTGGCTAACCAATGCACCAGCAACATTCATGAATTTGATGAACTGAATCTTTCACCCCTATTTGAATCAATTCATAGTGGTTTTTATAGATGATATCTTGATTTATTCAGCATCAGAAGAAGAGCATATAGCACATCTGAGATTGGCATTGCAGCTTTTGCGGGATAATCAACTATATGCCAAGTTTAGTAAATGTGAATTTTGGTTAAAGGAAATTCAATTTCTGGGTCATGTTATTTCAGCAGAAGGAGTTGCAGTAGATCCAGCTAAGGTAGAAGCAGTTATGAAGTGGGAAGCGTCGAAGACAATTATAGAAATCAGAAGTTTTTTTTGGGGTTAACAGGTTATTATAGGCATTTTATACAGGATTTCTCTAGAATTGCAGCACTCATGACTAGATTAACTAGAAAAGATGTGCCATTTATGTGGTCAAATGAATGCCAGAAAGTTTCATGGAATTGAAAAAGAGGCTTACAGAAGCACCAATATTGACATTACCAGTAGGCAGTGGTGGTTTTGTGATCTATACAGATGCATCGAAAAGAGGCTTGGAGCATATTAATGCAAGATGTAAAGTGATAGCTTATGCATCCAGACAATTTAAGCCAGCAGAGGAGAACTACCCACGCATGATTTGGAGTTAGCAGCATTTGTTTTTGCTTTAAAAATGTGGAGGCATTATCTTTATGGTGAAAGATTGAAATATTTACATATCATAAAAGGTTGAAGTATATCTTTTCTCAGAAAGATTTGAATCTCCGCCAGCGTAGATAGGTAGAATATTTGAAAGATTATGATTTCAGTTTGGCTTACCATCCGGATAAAGCCAATGTGGTAGTTGATGCACTGAGCAGGAAAGCATATTTAGTCATATGATGATTAAAGAATGGAAATTATATGAAGAAATAACAAAAACTTCCTTATATGTTCCAAGCAGTCAGCGGCGAGCAGTACTAGCTAGTAGTGTTGTAGAGCCATCTTTACATTGGTAGATTGTTGAAGCCCAAAGAACAGATGGGAATTTAGTGGAAATTGTAAAGCTGGAAGGTATTACCATTGATGATAATTGTGTAATCAGGCTCAGAGGTAGGTTATATGTGCCAGCAGAAAGAGAGGTAAAGTAGATAGTACGAGAAGAAGCCCATAAATCAAGATATACAATTCATCCAGGCAGCACTAAAATGTATCAAGATCTGAAAAATCATTTTTGGTGGCTGCACATGAAAAGAAATAGTAGAATCGTTGCAAGATGTGTAGTTTGTCAGCAAATAATGACAGAGCATCAAAAGCCTGGAGGTCTACTACAGCCGTTACCCATTCCACAGTGGAAATGGGACGACATTGCTATGGATTTTGTGGCAGGGTTACCAAGAACAGCTACAGGGCATAATGGAATCTGGGTATTTATTGACAGATTAACTAAAATATGCAGATTAATAGCAGTAAGTATGTCCTGGACAGTAGACAGATTAGCAAGGATTTATGTTGATAGAATTGTTCTGTTGCATGGCATCCCGAAGACAATTGTTTCTGATAGGGATCCAAGGTTTACTTCTGGTTTCTAGAGAAGTTTACAAAGAGTCATTGGTACAGAATTAAGATATAGTTTAGCCTATCACCCACACAGATGGTCAAACAGAAAGAACAATACAGACAATTGAAGACATGTTACGAGCTTGTTGCTTAGTGTAGGGAGGCAGTTGGGAGCACCATCTGGGCATGGTCGAGTTTGCTTATAACAACAGTTATCACACCAGTATTGGAATGGCACCGTATGAAGCATTATATGGAAGGCCGTGCAGAACTCCATTAAATTGGCATGAAGTGGGAGAGAGGCAGGTAATGGGTCCTGAATTAATTCAGCAAACAACAGAAATGGTCATATTTATCAAAGAAAATTATAGACACCCAAGCCGACAGAAAAGCTATGCAGATAATCGTCACAGCCACTTCAGTTTGAAGTTGGAGATTTTGTCTTTCTGAAGGTTTCTCCTACTAAAGGTGTTTTAAGGTTTAGTAAGAAGGGAAGTTGAGCCAAGGTATGTGGGGGCCTGTTGGGTTCATATTCTGGAAACTAGTGAATTCACATTCTAAGTGATAAATGAAAGTCCACCAATGTTTTTAATGATGATTGAGTTGAATTGAGGTTTCATACATGTCAATCAACATGATACATATTTGGTTATCTACGTCTTCATTATACCTAACTATACGTGTTTTATCATGTAGGTACAAATGCATATAACCAAGCCTTCTCAAATCATGAGAAAATGATCACAATCTCAGTGTAGACATGTACCTGTCGACAGACCCAAAGGCATATGTCGACAGATGCCACAGGTGTGATCAGACAGAAAAATACTGAGAGCACCTGTCGACAGATTCTCAGAGACCTGTCGACAGATGTCACAGACAGAAATGCCAGAGTTCTGTGTTTGTGTAAACCTGTCTCTGCCTGTCGACAGATGGATATCGCCTGTCGACAGATGCCACAGACCAGAGCAACCTGAAGTCTGTCTATTGCAAATCTGTTGCAATCTGTCGACAGATACTCAGAACCTGTCGACAGACGCAGAGGATCTTCAAATACGGAAACCTTCCTTCATATCCAAGATTGTGTTTTCAAGTCCTACGACTCTCCACATGAAAACACAACTATATAAGCATCCTTTTGAAGAGAATCCAATATAGAAGCAGCCACAACCAAAAAAACCCTAAAGCCAAGTCCAAGAGAAAAGAGTTGTTGCTGCTCTGCTTCAAGTCTGCAGTGCAGAGACCGAAAGATCAATTGATCCTGCAGTACTGAAGATAGATCGTCGTGGATTCAACCTTCCTCATCAAGTCAAAGCAGTCAAGTCGAAGTTTGAACTCCATCCAGACGTTCTCAGAAGAGTTCCACATCAGGATTTACTCCTACACTCTGAACTCTTCCTGTTTCACAATTCTCATCAACCGTGTGTGTGGTTGTGTGATTCAAGCGTCTCTTGTGCTTGAGATCACGTGTGTGTGTTGTTCTGATCGTGGGTGCACATCAGAAAACACGTGTGTGTGTGAGTTGTAGTCACCGAACTCGCTCATAAGCAGTTTACTCTGTGTGTGTGTGTGTGCCGTGGATGTAGGATACACTGTTGTGTACTCCGAACCACGTAAATCTGCGTGTCTCGTGGTTTGATCATTTCTACGATAGATGTTTGATAGACACGTTGCATATTCACACGTCAGATAGGTTTCTACATCATCTACACATAGTCTAGATATTGATACTGTCTTGATACTCTGTGCTTTAATAAAAAGAACGTGATAATAGTTTTTAAGAGACAGTAATCTATTCAACCCCCCTTCTAGATTACCATTTTGGGAATTCCGCAACCCTTCAATTGGTATCAGAGCGTGGTTTCTCCGATTTATTGCTTTATCTATTTGATCTAACGATCAGGAGATTCACGATCAATGGAATCTACCAAGGGTATATGGCCGAGGGACACTCTGACCAGGCCACCCTTCTTTGATGGCACTGACTATCCATATTGGAAAAACCGCATGCAGGTGTTTCTACGAGCACAAAATTATGAATTGTGGAAGATAGTCAGAACAGGACCATATGGATTGCCTCAAGACGAAGATACATGGACCAAGGACCAGATTGCAAAAGGGACACTCAACTGGAGCGCCCTCAACATGATGCAGTGCGCGGTCCACCCAAAGGAATACTCGAGAGTCTCCACATGCACCTCAGCTAAGGAGATGTGGGACAAGCTCGAGTTGATATATGAAGGTACGTCTGAGGTGAGAGAATCCAAGGTAAGCATGTTAGTCTCAGAATATGAAATGTTTAAGATGAACCGTGATGAGACAATTTCTGACATGTTTGCTAGATTCATGGTACTTATAAATGGATTGAAAGTCTTAAGAAGGAATACTCAGAAAGTGATTTGGTGAGGAAGATACTTCGGTCTCTTCCATCCTCTTGGAACACCAAAGTCACTGTCATTGAGGATTCCAAGAATCTTTCAACAATGAAAGTGGATGAATTGATTGGATCTCTCATGACCTATGAACTAAATGTAAAAAGAAAGAAACTGAAGAGAATCCAAGGAAGTCAATTGCCTTGAGGCTTCCAATAAAATATCTTCAGATTTCAAAAAGAATGCTCAACAGGAAGGTCTGAGTCTGAAACCTCTACTGATAGTGAGAATGATGAATGGCCATGCTCACTAGACAGTTTAAAAAGTTTTTAAAATTCAAGAGAAGAGGTTCAGGAAATTCCAAACCTTTCCAAAAAGGACCAACAGGTTTGATTCCTCCAATAAAAAATCTGATGTTGTGTGCTATGAGTGCAAGAAGCAGGGACACATGAGAGGAGAGTGCCCCGAGCTCAAGAAGAAACTGAAAAGGACAAGTTCGTCTTCAAGAAAGCCAAAGCAATGCTGGCTACATGGAGTGATGAAGACGAGATGAAAAAGTCAAGCTACCTCAGGAGATGACGAGATTCACTGTCTTATGGCAAGGAGTGATGACTCCTCTGAGGTAAATACTTCCTTTGAGTCTTTTTCTACTGCTGAATGGAAGAAGCATACACTGTCCTTTTTGAAAAATTCCGTCAATTCAAATCAGAAAATAAAGCACTCAAGAAGAAAGTTATTTCCTTGTTCATGAAACTGATAATAATGATGAAATTGAATCTCTAAATAAGGTAATTGACATGATGAAAATAGATGAACAAACACACAGTGAAGAGATGGATAGCATGAAAATTAAGCTTCAAGAAGCTCAAAAAGAGAAAGATGATCTAATGAACCTCTTGAAACTCTAAACAATGAGCATACTGATCTAAAAGAGAAATTGGAGAAAGCTGAAAAGGAATTGAAAGGCAAAACAAAGGATCTATCTAGTTTTGTCAAGAGCAAACAGAATCTAGATGCAATTTAGGATCCAATGTGTTTGTTGCTAGACATGGGATTGGGTTTCAAAATCCCAAGCCAAAGGAAAAGAAAAATCTGCTGACTAATTTCACTGATCCTATCCCAAGTTCTAGCAATCAAAATCCCTCAAGGAAAAGGAAAAATCAAACCAAGGGCAAAAACCAGGAACCTAAGGCTACCAAATTGTTCCAACTAAGCTTAAGGAGTTTGCTACCAACCCTAAACAGGGATGTCCCAAGGCAAAAGAGCAAGCTCCTAATGCTAAGCTCACTAGGCAACAGAAGGGTAAGATGCCTATGCATGCAACTAAGAATCCAAAATCCATTGGTGTTCATAAGCCATCATCATGTAAGATCTGTAAAAAGATTGGGCACAATGAAAAACAATGCTGGAACAATCCACTGAAACAGAAATTTAAACAAATCTGGATTCCAAAGCATTTACTGTTTGGCATGAATGATGAAACGGCACCCAAAGTAATTTGGGTACCAAAACCTCTTGTCTGATCCACATGTGCAGGAATGCCTAGCAGCTCACAATCAAAACAAATGGTACCTGGATAGTGGCTGCTCGAGGCATATGACGGGCGATAAAGAAAAATTCAGTTTGCTCGTGGAAAAAGACGGAGGTCACGTTGTCTTTGGAGGTAACAACAAAGGCCAGATCATTGGCTCAGGTAAGGTTGGTAAGTTTGCCTCCAACTCAATAGATAATGTACTATTAGTTGATGGTCTTCATCACATTTGCTTAGCATAAGTCAATTGTGTGATAAGGCCATAAAATGTTTTTGAATCAGATTCATGTCAAATCCTTGATAAGAAAACAGGAAGTCTCAAATTTTCTGGAAAAAGAATGAATACATCTACATGGTTGATTTGGATGATCCAGAAAATATGATTTATGTCTTGTAGCAAATAAACAGGATGAGCTTACATTGTGGCATCGTAGGCTTGGACATGCGAGTTACAATGTTTGCACAAGATAATGAGGCTCAAACTTGTAAGTGGACTTCCTGAAATTCCATTCAAGAAAAATGAAAATTTCTGTGATGCATGTGCACAGGGAAACAGACCCGAAAATCCTTCAAATCGAAAGCACCGATGACTTTTCAAGGTTCACTTGGGTGAAATTTTCTGGCTCATAAGAAGATGCACTGAATGTTTTTGAAGACTTCTTCAATAAAATTGAGCATGGAAATGTCCACAAGATATGCTCCATTCGCACTGATCACGGGGGAGAATTTGACAACCACTCCTTCACTGATTTCTGCAGGAACCAAGGAATAGAACACTTGTTTTCTCCTCCCCAGAACTCCAGAACAAAACGGGGTTGTGGAGAGGAAAAATAGAACCTTGGTGGAGATGGCTCGTACGCTTCTGATCGAAAATCAACTTTCCAGAAACTTTTGGGCAGAAGCAGTAAACACGTCATGCTACATTCTCAATCGAGCATGCATGGTAAGACCGGTATTCAAGAAAACTCCCTATGAGCTTCTGAAAGGTAAGAAACCATCCCTGGGATACTTCAGAGTTTTTGGTTCAAAGGTGTTCATACATAACAATGACAAAATTGATCTGGACAAATTTGAAGCCAAAAGCGACAAAGGTATTTTTCTTGGATACTCAGAACACTCTAGAGCTTATAGAGTGTTTAATCTTAAACCAGAAAAGTGGAAGAAACTCCACATGTGTATTTGATGAATCTCAAATCAAATCTGACAGTCCTAATCCTTACAGGTTTCAAGATGATACTGAAGATACAACACATGAAGAACTGCAAACAAAATCAAACACAATCTCCAAGACAGTTCCAAAAATATACAATGGCTATTTACGCAGGTACAATGATGAAGATGACGGATTTCTGTTCAGAAATGAAGATGAAGTACCTGCACAAGATCCACAACACGAGGATGAACCACAACATGGAAGTCCTCCAGCCACCCCTCCTCCAGAACAGACTTCTGAAGTGCAAGATCAACCCGGTCCTTCAACAATCACAAATGTGAGGTACTAAAGCACATCCACTTGAGAATGTCATAGGTGACATAAATGATTCAGTTCAAACTAGGTCTCAAGTTCATCAAATAGTTGAACAGGATCATTTAGCCTTTGTCTCTCAAGTGGAGCCCAAAAATGTTGAAGAAGCCTTGAACGAAAATTCATGGATTGATGCTATGCATGAGGAGCTAGGTCAATTTCAAAGAATAATGTCTGGAGTTTAGTTCCTAGAACCCCTGAAATTTCTGTAATTGGGACAAGGTGGGTCTTTAGGAATAAACTAATGAAGAGGGAAAGGTGGTGAGAAACAAGGCTCGACTGGTTGCAAAGGGTTATAATCAGAATTTGGTGTGGATTTTGACGAATCTTTTGCACCTGTAGCTAGACTAGAAGCAGTCAGAATCTTGTTAGCTTATGCATGCTCAAACAAGTTCAAATTATATCAAATGGATGTTAAAACTGCTTTCTTAAATGGCTACATCAAAGAGGAAGTCTATGTCTCTCAACCACCTGGCTTTGAACTTCATGACAAACCAAACCATGTTTACAAACTGCACAAAGCTCTCTATGGTTTGAAACAGGCACCCCGAGCTTGGTACGACAGGCTAAGCCAATTTCTGGTAAGCAAAACTACTCACGAGGTAAGTAGACCAAACTCTCTTTACAAAGAAAGTTCACACACACATCATTGTTGTTCAAGTGTATGTGGACGACATAATTTTTGGCTCTACTAACCCATCACTTTGTGAAGAATTCTCACATCATATGCACAGTGAGTTTGAGATGAGCTTAATGGGGGAGCTTCAATTTTTTCTTGGTCTGCAGGTCAAACAAATGGAAGATGGCTTCTTCATAAACCAAGAAAAATATGTCAAAGAACTTCTCAAGAGATTCCAGTTTGAAACTGCAAAACCTGCCTCAACACCGATGAGCACAAGCATTAAGCTAGAAAGTGATGAGAAAGGTAAACCGGTAGATGCTAAACATTTCCGAGGTATGATTGGCTCACTCCTCTATCTTACTGCAAGTAGACCTGACATACAATTCAGTGTTTGCCTCTGTGCTAGATATCAATCTAGTCCAAAGGAAAGCCACCAAATTGCAGTTAAGAGAATATTCAGGTATCTCTCAGGTACACATGACATGGGTCTTTGGTATCCGGCAGGGAGTAGCTTTAACTTAATCTCATATTCTGATGCTGACTATGCTGGATGTAAAATTGACAGAAGAGCACTAGTGGCTATTGCCAGATGCTTGGTGGTTGCATGGTTTCGTGGGCATCCAAGAAGCAACATTCGGTTGCACTCTCCACTGCAGAGGCAGAATATGTTGCTGCAGGGAGTTGTGCAACACAAGTGTTGTGGATAAAAAGTCAGTTGTGTGACTACGACATTGACCTTGGATGCACACAAATCCTATGTGACAACACTAGTGCAATCAATCTATCCAAAAATCCCATCCAACACTCTAGGACAAAACACATAGAAATTCGTCATCACTTCTTGAGAGATGAGGTAGCCAATAGAAATTTGGAAATTAGCTTCATACCCACAGAAAACAACTAGCTGATATCTTTACAAAACCATTGGCTGAGGATAGGTTCACATCTCTTAGAAGAGAATTAGGCTTATGTAAAATTCAGTGACACATATCCCAAGTCCTTCATGAATGTTCCTTGTAAGCAACAACTATGGGGTATATCAAATGGTGATTTGTGAAAAACAAGTTCGGCTTGTTTGGAAACTTTCATTATGCGTGAGAAATTTTTCTCCGCCAAGTACCCGTCGTTGGAGCCCATGACGGGACATTCATGTTGGATAAAGGGGTACGTCTCATTTCAGTAGCCAAAATACTCCACATCTAAAAAAAAAAAAAAAAAAAAAAAAACAAATTTCATAAATTGGAAAACACCAAACAGTCTCAATACCATGAATGCTCTGCTGAATACATGTGTGCATATCTTGCTTGAATTGACTTGTATTGATTAAATTTGTGTTTTTTTCATGAGCACACATTATGGGGGAGCTAGTTCAAAAGTTGGGTGCTATTGTGAAGGAAATCATTTCTTCTTGATGTTCATTAACTCCTTCACCTGGATGATCTTTTCATATTCCCCTTCTTTCTTAAACTGGCATTCAACAAGGATCTGTCGACAGCTCCATCCATTCCTGTCGACAGATAGGCATCCACAGACCACAGGTTCTGCACTCTGTGTGTATCTGTCGACAGACGACCATGCATCTGTCGACAGATTTCACAGGTTTTGTCCTCCCCGCACAGCCTCTAATCTGTCTGTGTGTAGCTGTCGACAGACACACCCTCGCCTGTCGACAGACATCAGTACTCACACTAGCTGAACTCCATTTCTCTGTCTGAGTGCACCTGTCGACAAGCTCAATTAGCTGTCGACAGACTCATTTCTACCTGGCATTCCACCCCATTAACTCCAAACCTCTTGAGCTGGTTTCTTTAAAATGTCTAAGGTGTTTATTTGATGTTAATAACATATTTGATCACATCATGTGCATAAGATATAAAAGCAATTTTCAACAATCTTGTGATTTTTACATAATACTCAAGTTCAGTCTAGGTTCCATCATTCTGGAAACATTTCACCATTTTCAAAAACTTAACACCTAACTCTTCTTCATTATTTACATGTAGGCAAACATTTTTTTTTTAAGGGTATTATGATCATTGAGCTTAATGTTTACAATTCCTAGATAATCATTCACTATATTAAACTTGGGTTCTTACCACAATACTTGGAGAAAAGCTACCTATTTCTAACCAATTTCATTACATTAAAAAAAAAATTTTTTTTTTGACTTAAATTTGGAAAAATGCAGAGCAATGATGAGTTTTTGCTAAGTAACCGGGGAGTAGGCATCAAAAATGTTTGCCCTCGCGTCAAAAGGCTAGTTCGTCAACTCTGTACAAAGGTATACTGGACACTTTCACTACGTAACTGGGGGTACGGGCACGGATAATGTCTACCCTCATGTTCAAAGGTGCAAGTTATCTAAATTACCATTTTTTCAATTGCATAAAACAATGGCAAATCAAGAAAATAATGGAATAGTGTGAAGCCTCCACTGAGTGATAATTCCCATGAGTAATTGATGTTTTTGAATATCTTGGCATTTAGATATTTCCCTCCTTGATCATTAGCACCTAAACTGAGGATTGTGTTGTCCTACATCTAATTATTAAAAAGAAGAGTCACAGTGTTTTTTTTTATATCAGTAAGTGTTTTTCTTCATGCTTCAACTTTAGGCTAATTCAGTATTATGTTTGACCATTAAGATATTTGAAGTGGCTTTACATCTTCATGTATATGATAGGTTCTTATATATGTATTCGTCATCTATTCACCTTAGGTAATCTGTTAAACAACACTACTCAAGAGGTCCACTTCAAATTCCTTACAAAATCCTACAAAGTCATATTCTGCAAGCATCTGTCGACAGATACAAATCTGTCTGTCGACAGACGCCGGCTGTCCTGTTATGGAAGCTCAACGGACACGCCGTTTGGGGCAGATTTGGTGGGCCATTGCCTTTTAAACTTCCCCCTCCTTCTTTATATAGGCACTCCGGCCCTTTCCACTCCAACACACCCCAGCCATCCCTTTCCTCTCCCACATACATCCTTCCCCTTTCTGGACGGGAACCCTACCTCCATCTTCCTTCTTCTTCTACCACTGTCTCCAGCACTTCTTCCCCTTTCCCAATCGTGCCTCATCCTTTCCATGGCACCCAAGGCGAAGAAGTTGGCCTCACGTCGTCGTCCCGCCTCCTCCTCGCCCGCGAAGGATCCAGGGCTCACGATGAACGTCGGACTAAACACCGGATGATCGCCTTCCAGAGTTGGTTGTACCCCCCCCTCCATCTCAAACGGGTTCACGGTACATTCACAAAGTTCGTTCCTCCACGTTTTGTGGATTTCCACTCCTTGGCCGATCTCTTTCCCAACCTCCAACCTCTGTTCGATACCCAAGGTTGGACGGTCTTTCTCTACGCTCATACGGCATACTCTCCCACTGCCGTAACTGAGTTCTTCAACAACCTCTCTTCCTCCGATCAAGGGTTCTACACCTCTGTGAAGGGCACTCCCTTTAAACTCACTGCTAACCTTTTTAGCACTGCCCTCCAGATTCCGAACACCGGGGCGGATATTCTTGCTCATACTCCAGACGCCTCTGTCTATTATCCTCTCCTTACTCTTCAACCTTATGATACAACAAAGGAGATTGTTAAGCTCAATGCCAACACCTTCCCTCCACTCAACGCATGATTCACCAAATTTTCACCACATGCATTGCGCCAAAGCATGGCAGTCGTGAACTAGTCACAAATGTTCACAAATCACTGTTCACCTTCTTCCTTAATTGTGAACCCATAAATCTTTCTCTCCTCATGGTTCACTTGATCACCAAGTGCTTCTACCAACCCCGGAGATCCATGCCCTTTGCTTGCCAATTACTTCTCTTTTGAAGTTTATTGGCATTCCCATTCCAGATGGTGAGTGTGTCTCACTCAATTCCCGCAACAGTTTTGATATCACTACTGCCGCCTCACGCATGGGATACAAGCTAGTGGATGGGTGGTCACCCGGGAACTCAAGGGCAAGGCACCTTGCTGCTGCCGAGGATGAAGACGTCATTGGGGATGACGATCAAGCTGATGATGAAGAAGATGATGAAGACGGTGATGAAGACTCCCAGTCAGAGCCACTAGATGCTCTGGGAGATGCTGGTATTGGTGAAGCTGCTCAGCCCTCCATTAGGGATTTGATAGCCCAGCTACAAGTCCAAATGACACATGGCTTTGAGAGGCTGAATGCACGAATGGATACCTTGGACACACGCATTGACAGGCTTACCACTGAGCGTCATGCCCATCCTCAAGCTCCTGAAGATGATGCTGCTTAGATGTACTCGATGTCTAGGAGTGGGTCATGTCCTGTATTTTCATTTCAGTCTGAGCAATGTTGTTTCTGTCCTTTGTTATTTCCTTTAAGAGTCTTCAATTCATGTTACCTCAGTCACACTTTTGTCATGTGAATGCCTCACTTTCCAATGAATGAAATCACATGTTCTGTGCCAATCTACATATGTGATTGTTGTCTTTACTTTTGATGTTGTCAAAAGGGGGAGAAGAAACCTCAAGTTCATGAGCATTAATTGAACAATTTTGTCATCATCAAAAAGGGGGAGAATGTTGGGTTCATATTCTGGAAACTAAGTGAATTCACATTCTAAGTGATAAATGAAAGTCCAACAATGTTTTTAATGATGAATGAGTTGAATTGAGGTTTCATACATGTCAATTAACATGATACAATATTTGGTTATCTACGTCTTCATTATACCTAACTATACGTGTTTTATCATGTAGGTACAAATGCATATAACCAAGCCTTCTCAAATCATGAGAAAATGATCACAATCACAGTGTAGACATGTACCTGTCGACAGACCCAAAGGCATATGTCGACAGATGCCACAGGTGTGATCAGACAGAAAAATACTGAGAGCACCTGTCGACAGATTCTCAGAGACCTGTCGACAGATGTCACAGACAGAAATGCCAGAGTTCTGTGTTTTGGTAAAACTGTCTCTGTCTGTCGACAGATGGATATCGCCTGTCGACAGATGCCACAGACCAGAGCAACCTGAAGTCTGTCTATTGCAAATCTGTTGCAATCTGTCGACAGATACTCAGAACCTGTCGACAGACGCAGAGGATCTTCAAATACGGAAACCTTCCTTCATATCCAAGATTGTGTTTCAAGTCCCACGACTCTCCACATGAAAACACAACTATATAAGCATCCTTTTGAAGAGAATCTCATATAGAAGCAGCCACAACCAAAAAAAAAACCCTAAAGCCAAGTCCAAGAGAAAAGAGTTGCTGCTGCTCTGCTTCAAGTCTGCAGTGCAGAGACCGAAAGATCAATTGATCCTGCAGTACTGAAGATAGATCGTCGTGGATTCAACCTTCCTCATCAAGTCAAAGCAGTCAAGTCGAAGTTTGAACTCCATCCAGACGTTCTCAGAAGAGTTCCACATCAGGATTTACTCCTACACTCTGAACTCTTCCTGTTTCACAATTCTCATCAACCGTGTGTGTGGTTGTGTGATTCAAGCGTCTCTTGTGCTTGAGATCACGTGTGTGTGTGTTGTTCTGATCGTGGGTGCACATCAGAAAACACGTGTGTGTGGAGTTGTAGTCACCGAACTCGCTCATAAGCAGTTTACTCTGTGTGTGTGTGTGTGCCGTGGATGTAGGATACACTGTTGTGTACTCCGAACCACGTAAATCTGCGTGTCTCGTGGTTTGATCTTTCTACGATAGATGTTTGATAGACACGTTGCATATTCACACGTCAGATAGGTTTCTACATCATCTACACATAGTCTAGATTTGATACTGTCTTGATACTCTGTGCTTTAAATAAAAGAACGTGATAATAGTTTTTAAGAGACAGTAATCTATTCAACCCCCCTTCTAGATTACCATTTTGGGATTCCGCACCCTTCAATTGCTCTTCATTATACCTAACTATACGTGTTTTATCATGTAGGTACAAATGCATATAACCAAGCCTTCTCAAATCATGAGAAAATGATCACAATCTCAGTGTAGACATGTACTGTCGACAGACCCAAAGGCATATGTCGACAGATGCCACAGGGGTGATCAGACAGGAGAAAATACTGAGAGCACCTGCGACAGATTCTCAGAGACCTGTCGACAGATGTCACAGGAAAGAAATGCCAGAGTTCTGTGTTTTGGTAAAACTGGTCTCTGCCTGTCGACAGATGGATATCGCCTGTCGACAGATGCCACAGACCAGAGCAACCTGAAGTCTGTCTATTGCAAATCTGTTGCAATCTGTCGACAAGATACTAAGACCTGTCGACAGACGCAGAGGATCTTCAAATACGGAAACCTCCTTCAATCCAAGATGTGTTTTCAAGCCTCCTACGACTCTCCACATGAAAAACACAAACTATAAGCATCCTTTTGAAGAGAATCCAATATAGAAGCAGCACAACCAAAAAAACCCTAAAGCCAAGTCCAAGAGAAAAGAGTGCTGCTGCTCTGCTTCAAGTCTGCAGTGCAGAGACCGAAAAGATCAATTGATCCTGCAGTATGAAGATAGATCGTCGTGGATTCAACCTTCCTCATCAAGTCAAAGCAGTCAAGTCGAAGTTTGAACCCATCCAGACGTTCTCAGAAGAGTTCCACATCAGGATTTACCTACACTCTGAACTTTCCTGTTTCACAATTCTCATCAACCGTGTGTGTGGTTGTGTGATTCGCGTCTCTTGTGTTGAGATCACGTGTGTGTGTTGTTCTGATCGTGGGTGCACATCGAAAAGAAAACAGTGTGTGTGTGAGTTGTAGTCACCGAACTCGCTCATAAGCAGTTTACTCTGTGTGTGTGTGTGTGCCGTGGATGTAGGATACACTGTTGGGTACTCCGAAACACGTAAATCTGTGGTCTCGTGGTTTGATCATTTCTACGATAGATGTTGATAGACAGTTGCTATTCACACGTCAGATAGGTTTCTACATCATCTACACATAGTCTAGATATTGATACTGTCTTGATACTCTGTGCTTTAATAAAAAGAACGTGATAATAGTTTTTAAGAGACAGTAATCTATTCAACCCCCCTTCTAGATTACCATTTTGGGAATTCCGCAACCCTTCAATTGCTCTCATTATACCTAACTATACGTGTTTTATCATGTAGGTACAAATGCATATAACCAAGCCTTCTCAAATCATGAGAAAATGATCACAATCTCAGTGTAGACATGTACCTGTCGACAGACCCAAAGGCATATGTCGACAGGCCAGGTGTGATCAGACAGAAAAATACTGAGAGCACCTGTCGACAGATTCTCAGAGACCTGTCGACAGATGTCACAGACAGAAATGCCAGAGTTCTGTGTTTTGGTAAAACTGTCTCTGCCTGTCGACAGATGGATATCGCCTGTCGACAGATGCCACAGACCAGAGCAACCTGAAGTCTGTCTATTGCAAATCTGTTGCAATCTGTCGACAGATACTCAGAACCTGTCGACAGACGCAGAGGATCTTCAAATACGGAAACCTTCCTTCATATCCAAGATTGTGTTTTCAAGTCCTACGACTCTCCACATGAAAACACAACTATATAAGCATCCTTTTGAAGAGAATCCAATATAGAAGCAGCCACAACCAAAAAAACCCTAAAGCCAAGTCCAAGAGAAAAGAGTTGCTGCTGCTCTGCTTCAAGTCTGCAGTGCAGAGACCGAAAGATCAATTGATCCTGCAGTACTGAAGATAGATCGTCGTGGATTCAACCTTCCTCATCAAGTCAAAGCAGTCAAGTCGAAGTTTGAACTCCATCCAGACGTTCTCAGAAGAGTTCCACATCAGGATACTCCTACACTCTGAACTCTTCCTGTTTCACAATTCTCATCAACGTGTGTGTGGTTGTGTGATTCAAGCGTCTCTTGTGCTTGAGATCACGTGTGTGTGTTGTTCTGATCGTGGGTGCACATCAGAAAACACGTGTGTGTGTGAGTTGTAGTCACCGAACTCGCTCATAAGCAGTTTACTCTGTGTGTGTGTGTGTGCCGTGGATGTAGGATACACTGTTGTGTACTCCGAACCACGTAAATCTGCGTGTCTCTGGTTTGATCATTTCTACGATAGGTTTGATAGACACGTTGCATATTCACACGTCAGATAGGTTTCTACATCATCTACACATAGTCTAGTAGATTGATACTGTCTTGATACTCTGTGCTTTAATAAAAAGAACGTGATAATAGTTTTAAGAGACAGTAATCTATTCAACCCCCCTTCTAGATTACCATTTTGGAATCCGCAACCTTCAGGGCCCTTCCAAGTGTGGAAATAATTGGGGAGACAGCTTACAGAATTGATTTGCCAGTGATTTCACCGATGCCCATGATGTGTTCCATGTGTCTATGTTAAGAAAATGTATTGAAGATCCATCACAGATAGTCAGTTATCAGCGAGATGATTTAAAACCGGATATGTCTATGCCAGAGTACCCAGTGCAGATCACAGGCCGCAGGATGCAAAAGTTAAGAAACAAAGAAATTGATTTAGTGAAAGTCAGGTGGGAGACTAGGTAGGGAGGAGAGGATACCTGGGAGTTAGCATAGGAAATGGTGAAGGCGTATCCTTATCTGTTTGAGTAAGTTTTTAAATCTTTTTAGATGATAGTACTTAATGTGATGTTTAAGCTTTAAATTCATGAACTGTGTTTTGAATTTCGAGGTCGAAATTTCTTTTTAGATGATAGTAATGTAACGTCGCGCATTTTCGGATCCTTGTAGATCGTCTTTCGGATCCTTGTGGATCCCTCGTTTGGTAGTTGTGGTGGCCAGTGTGTGGCTAATGTGGCGTGTTTCCTAGAGTGTGTGCAGGTTTTGGGGTGTTTGTGGGCCGGCAGGCTAGGCCCAAAACACCAGCCTGTTCACTGTCTGTGAACGCGACAGTGAGGGACGTCGCGTTCTGAATGCAACGGTTCTATATGTCGCGTTCTTGTGACCGCCATTGGGTGGTAGTCGTTTGCATGCGCGCTGCGTGTCGCGCGTTGAGCGGCATGCAGACGTCAGTTTTGGGAAGGCGACGCCCTAGTCCGTCACGTTCAGGTCGTGACAGAAGGGTATGTCGCGTCCCCAACCGCTGAGTGTTTTTAACCTGCTCTGGCCAAGCAGAGCTGCAACCAGTTCTGCTCGGCCAGAGGGAGGAAGTTGTGGAGATTCTTGGGGCATTTTGGCAGATTTGGGGTGCGTTTTGGCGTGTTCTCGCCGCGAGGACCTTGCATGGAGCGGGGAAAAAACTGGGTATTCGTTGTTCTTCGTGTTCTTCACAAAGGTAGGGGAATTCTTCCCGTTTTACACCGTGTGATTGCGTGGGGTGCATGTGTGTTTGGTTTTTGATGTTAGAACAGTAGATATGTAGCAACCTGAATTTTTAAGAAAATAAAAATTTAAATAAAGAATTAAAACCTAGCTAAATGAATATTTAAATGAAAAGAGCATTAAATAAAACCATTAAATGGAAAAGAGTAATGGGCTTGCTTAATGGACCCTCTAGAATTTATTGGGTCAAAATATGAATTTACAAAGGGAGAATAATAAGAAAATACCCTAAATTCGGAGTTTAATTATATCATATGGAAAGGGGTTATTAAAGCAATAAAAGTGGCATTAGAGTTGGAATTGGATTCCTAAACCTACCCCATATAGTCTAGCACGAATTTAGATACTATCATAACCCAATTAGAGATTGGAAAGCAAGAGAGGAAAGGTGGAGTTAGGAAATCTCGGAATTAAGAGGAATTTGAGTAGTAGTAGGAATAGGAACTTGTGTTTATATAAATACACCTCTTAAATCATGGCCGACCCTAGCTAGTGCAAAGGGGTTCTTGGACGTGGGGAAGAGGCCAAGGAGGAGGAGAAATCGAGGAGAGGAAGATCCATCAAGCTTCTTCCTTCGTTCTTGGAGTTCTAAGCCCTAGAAGATAAATCGAGTCAAAGGTAGGCAATCTCACGAGCAAAACTCAATTAAATCCATCTATAGATAGTTCCAATCACCAGGAACAAAAGCCCTCTTGTTTCATAATTTTTCATTAAGTCAATCTTTTGTTCTTGATTTTTGAAGTTCTGCATACATGATAACCTCGAGTCATCATGTTTAAATCAGATCTCCATGTACACTTGTTCCCATGCTACGAAAATTTTACTGTAGATACTACTTGTGGCTAGGGATCTTTTGCCCCTAAAAGCCCTAATTTTTATCAAGCATGTTGCTCGAATTAAATCATTCATCTCTGCTGCACCTGGAATCAGGTTGCTTCTTGTTCCACTTGTTAGAACCATGTCGATACCATGATTGTTTTCGAATTCCTAATTACTGGAAGTACCCTTGCATGTCTAGATCAATTCAAAACTGGTTTCGTGATTTTTCATCATGTATATAATTAGTTATGATTTTCAAAATGACCCTGTATCAAATTTGAATGTTCTGGTCCGCAATCCAATGTCTGGTCTGACTCCTGTCAGAGTCAGGCGCAGACACCAGATCGTGACTGCCCAATATGTCGCCTTCTGGGTCCGATTGCGACAGCCTACCCGTCACGACCAGAAGGCGACAGGTAAGCCGTCGCGTTTCCAGTACCTGAACAGACAGCCCTGTCGCGACCCGTACAGGACCCTGTCGCGATCTAGCTGACCCTGTCGCGATCCTTACTGGCCTATGTCGCCTTCACAGATTTTTGATGAAAACCCATAAAAATTATTTTTGTCGCTTTCTAAATAATTCTTACGCCTTTTTACAGTTATACCCCTAGTAAAAACTTGTTTTTAAATGGAGCTTTATTGAATATTTTAAAATACATATTCACGACTTCTTTTCTATCTATGATTTCTCTTACACATGCACACACATGAACCATCTATATATGGCTGAAATCTGGCACAAAATATCTCATAATGTATCTGGAAATTTATTGCAATAAAGTATATAAATTTCCCTATTTTGAAGGACTTGTATTCGTTTCTTGCGTTGTTTATATACCGATATCGACGCTCTACTGATCTAGAATTCCTCTAGAAGGTCGAGTACCTGTTTTATATACACACTTTATTGGCTTGTGGTGAACTCTCCGTCGGATATTCCTTTCGCCGGACTAGTGAACCCTTGCACAAGGCCTCCGTAAGTCTCCTCTGATCATGGATTCCCACATGGTCGACGAGCCGGTTGTACCCTAACACCCATTACATCTTTAGGGATCGATATGATCCAAACGGCTATTAGAAGTTCACTCTTACCTTGAATCACGTCGGACCTCTGGACTTGCGCATAACATGGCCAGCGGGAAGATCGTGAGTTCCACCTGACTGCCAACACCAAGTGCGCGTGTTGTGCAACTGTTACTATCGCCTGTTTACCCGTCGCATTACGTACAATGTCCACTAGCTCTCATCTGTACTCTACTCGCTCGTCTATTCATGTTCACTCTAGTATCTCGTCTATTCATCTAGTGCTCTCATCTACTTCTTGGTACTCTATATGGCCATTGACTGATTGTCTAAAGATAAACAATATAACCAATGCCTGGCAATATATAAAGGGCCTGATCTGGTCCTGGGATGTGCGCCCGAAAGTGCTAGTGCCCATGGGAGTTAAATGATCAGAGTGTTTGGAATTACACTCAAGTGCTATCTATCTCGACTATCTATATGACAATCAAAACACAAAACGTGCTATACTCTCTCGATGTCTAGAATGACAAACAAGTGCTATACTCATCGTGCTATTATTATACTTGTGCTAGTTGTGCTATGGCCATCCTGCTATTCATTCTATACTCGATACTTGTGCTATTTTTTGAAACTATACTCGATCTCATGCTATTACCTATTGTGCTATCTCTTACTATATTTCGACTCTCTTGTACCTGCTATCTTTAGATACTCTGCCATTAAATGTGTAATTATTTAAAGCCTGCTTGAGCCTGAGATTTAAGTCCTACTGGGCGTTATCACTCACCCTACGTTATTTGATGTGTGTTCTCAGGTGAGACGAGGATGACATATACACTCACGAGGAAGGGAATGACCAAGAGTGAAGCCAGGAGTTCCCTCGAGTCATTATGTTATCTTAGAGTTGTAGTTAGTAATTCCTTTTATTGCAATGTAATTGGGCCCTATAGAATGGCTCTGATATTAGTGGTTGTAACTAGACATTTGGAAAATTATTAATGAGAAAGATTTGCTTTAGTATTATTCAATGTACAATGGTTTTATGTCTAGTATACGCTCTATACCTTTTCTTGCAACTGCCTTCGCGCTCCGATATTCCGCGTCGGGGCGTGACAAGATACCATGCTAGGGTATCCATTAAAGCATGAAAAATGAGAATTAAATAGGGCTTGCATGGTTTGGGGTGGTAATCCAGAGAGGGTTTCCCCAGATTTGGGTTTCGCTGTGAAGGAGACAGAACCCCCTGTCGCGTTTAGAACGCGACAGGACGACCCGTCGCGTTCATGTTTTGTACGCGACATATCGGGGTGTCGCGTTCTTAAGGCGACACTAGCCTATGTCGCGACCTCAGCTGAGCAGTCTTGTTGTGCATGGTTTCAAAGGTAAAATTATCCGATAATTGTTATTTATTGAGCATGGCAAGTAAAAGCGGTGCAATGGCACTCGTTGCGCTCTGGGAGCGTGTTTTCGAGATTAGCAAGTGGTACAAATGATTGGTGTGTTGTCCACGCAGTCAGTGTACGGTGTTCACATGGTTGACGTGAGGTTTCACATGGTTTGTGTGTGTGTGGCGAGTAGTACGACGCCTACCGTGGATACCTCTTCAGGTGGATGCCCTAGGTTCTATGTGAGCCAGGCTTGTGCTCGGAGTTGTCCCGGTACTTGTGTTGTACCATCGAGGTCTGTGTCGTCTGTTCTGGACACCCTCACTCTTAGCTTGAGTTGTACGTTGGTGAGGGGAAAGATGACAGTGGGACAGTGACTTGTGTGAGTTTGTTGTTTTGTCGCTCTTAGCGCACTCGTAGTTGGGGGTACGGACACCAGTAGACGTCATTGGTCCGCAACTAGTCCTGTTACCAGTGCCTCACTTTAGGGAACTCAGGCCAGAGTCCCTAAAGGTGCCAGGCATGGGCCCACGGTAGTGTGGTCCGCGGTTGTTGTGTTGGTTGGTCTCCACAGTTGTTTGACTTGTTCTCGTGGAGTGGCAGCTGGACCTTACGTCCGTGGCTGCGAGGCTGAGAGGTAGACCTGTGTGGTGTTTGAGTCAGTTGCTGGTGTCGCGAACCAGTCTACGTGGCTCGAGTGTGGCGGTCTCTACTTTATCCCGTACACCGAATTGTGGTTTTTCCGTTTACTTATTTAAATCAGTTTGTGTTAACGACAAGTGGTAAATGGTATTTACAGCTTTGATATCCTGTTAAGTTTACTCTATAAATGGCTGACGTAGCTTCCTACTTACGTACTTGAGTTTAGTTTACTCAGTTTGGGGAGTTTTCTTACGAGCCAGTGACTTGCGAGGCTCACCCCTACTCCCTACAGGTGAAGGAGAGCAGGAGGTTTCCCTACCGTCTTCCAATTCAGAGCGCATCGCAGCGGTGTTGGGCCGACGCCTCCAGCAGTGTAGTGTGTACCTCGGGGTATGCCCAGGCTCTTATACCTTACTTTGACTTTTGTTGAAATTTGTCTATGTAAATCCAATGTAGTTTTGTGTAACATTGTGAATTCTATATATATATATCAGTGTGTTCCTTTATGTTTTCACGGACATGTGTGTGATATCCCTTGCGAGGCTACGACACATTTGCGGGAGACGGAGTCGGATCAAGCTCGTTATTGGGTTAACGGGCTTGAACGACGTGGTCCATCACAAAAACAGTCATGCCTAAAAGTTTCAAAACCTGAATATTCATAATACGAACGGACAATTTATGAAACCTTAATATGCAATGGATCTAATTATTCAGAATTTTCTTGATCATATCATGCTCATTACTTGATTACAGAAATTTTAATATAATACAATTTACAGAAATTTGTTCCATCCTGATGACATAACCTATTGATTGTACTGACTGAACATAATTCTCATAGCATGCACAGACAACCATAAGTCTGAACATAATCACACAAATATGAAAATTAGGGTTCTATGAAAAACAGACGAACTTGGCGGCAAGGGGGTTGCCGCCAACAGGGGTTAACGGCACACGATGTTGCCGCCAACTCTGGATCTTGTCAGCAGCAAGGTTGCCGTCTAGTTCCTGTCTGCAGAAGTGCTGACTGGTCGCACAAAACTTGACGAATGGGGTTCCAGAACATGAGGAAAAATTACAAAAAAAATCCTAGGACTTAGAAGATATGAGTAGGGATGAGATCCCTCGATTACTTGCCTTTTAAAAATTGTAGAATGGGATTAATAGCCGAAGATGCCCTCCTCGGCCAAGCCAAGAAGGTGCTCCAAATCCTCCCGATCCGATCTTTGTGTCGATGTAGGTCGCACATCGGAGTTGGGGACGCTTCCTCAAAGTCAAGTGCACCTCCCAGTCGATGAAGATCGCTGGAAGAGACTCCAAGTCGTCAGATCAAGATCGCACAAAACCCACTTTTCACCACAGAAAACCCTAGGTTCTCTCTTGGGCGAAAAGACCTAACTCGGCCGAATCAAGGTGTTTTTATAAGGCCAAGGGGGTTGGGTACGCATTAGATAGGATTTCCTACTATTGGAGGTTTCCAAAACCAGAACTGGGGATAACGTGGCCGTTTCCCGATCTGAAATCACAATAGAAACTGAAAAGTAAACGGCCACTTCTCTATCGTTAACAGGAAGTAAACGGCCATCGATCTGGACGTTGACTCTGAGTAAATGGCACATTGTTGGCCGTCAAAATGCTATCAACGTCAATGGATATGGACGCTAACATGCACTTCGTCCAGAACACAGAACCATCAATTTAACATACATACACTATATATTTACATACAATATGCATTGCATTATTTAAATACAACATATACATAAATAAATAGAGATAATGTGTATAGAAATAAGCATGCATTTACACATACACTTAGGTAAATAAATAATTATGTACAAATCAAATAAGCAAGAGTTCAAATACAATGAACAAAGTTCGAGGGCCTTACACTTGAGTTTGTAAAAATTCCATAAAATAGACAAACCCTAAGTGACAAGAACACGGGTTGAAACCCTAAATTAATTGTCTCCAAACCTCTGCAAAATCATGAATTAGGTTGAAGATGCCCTCCTTGGCATACCTAAAGAGGGTACTCTTCTCAGTTAAATCCTCTTCCAAGCACTCCTGGGTTGCAACAAACCGAACCAGGCCTTCTCCACGATTAGCAGTCCCTCCTTCTTCAATACAACATCACAATCTAGTGGCAACTAGTCAAGGGAGACCACCTCTTGTGAGGATCTTCTACGACCCGAGATCAAAGAAACGCAGCGGAAAAGAGATTTAAATTTTGATCTCGATCCTTTGGTAGACACAGATCTGACTATCGGATAGTCGAAATCACCTTGCGCGGAATCGGATCCGCGTTCGTACGACTGCGAGGAGGTGGCGCTACAAGCCGTTCAACTGTCCGGCCTCCAGCGGTGTCCACGCGATCTTCCTCGCGACGATCCACGCCCGCTCCCTCGTGCCCGTCCACGCTCGCTCCCTCGGGTTCCACAACGCTCGAAGACTGAGCTTGGATCCGCGCCGATCTCCGCGACATGTGACGCAAGAGAGAGGGAGAGAGAGAGAGAGAGGGGGGGGCCCTGGGGAAACCTGATGCTTGGCCAGGGTTCTCCCATCATGTCATTATATAAAGATTGTGGTTTTTCATAAAACCCCTGATCTTTATATAATTAGACCGTCGCATGAAAACCTTATGCGTGTGACCCTCTAGGCCCAAGTACTAATCCAGTTAATGGCCCAATAAATTAGTAACTCTTACTAACTTAATAATTAGTTAATATCATATTATCTAATTAATAATCTGAGTCAACTTTATCTAGTCGACTAAGCTGGGCCTCCGAACACGGGTGCCAAGCAACACCACATGAACCTGGAAGGTATTGGGGTTCTGTAACCTCACAAGGAACCTTTCCGTCATCAGTTACCGTGTAGATATAATCTCTCATTTGCACAATACTCTTGAACAACTTAGGATATGGTATACTGTCAAATCTTAACTTGTTGTTCCACTAGGACTCGATGCTTTAGATTAATATCAAAAACTCCCTTTTTGATATTTTGTCTGCCCTGGCCAGGGACTCCATTGCATCGTTCCCTTGAGTATTCTCCGTCTATGTACCGAGGGCAAATGATCCTTATTGACCACTCAATCCCCTTTGAAGGTCTTCCGCTATGTCCGAACATTGTGTTTGGAATCTCTTGAATAGAGATTCGTAGGTCAAGCACAAAACACAGAAGTCCACCAACAAGGGGTCTTTGGTGTCTCAGGTCTAAAGATCATCTACACTACTGTGACAATTGAATCTTTCTGGTTGACAGTTAGGTACAATCCATCCAGTGATTCTATCGGATCAGTTCAGTGAACCCTTTCTCTAAAGAGCACCTATTGTTCTCCCTTAGTGTCTCCACACACATGACTATGAGATCAGTCATCCTCATCATATGAGCAGGAGTAAACAATACTATTCTATCCGGATATCTGATGTCCTTCTCAGGTATCCACCGAATAGGAACATTTAGAATATGTGTTTATTAAGTGAGTAGTCTCATTAGTATGATCACACATCATAGTCTACCACTATTGCACATGTTCATGGACTTTATTATAATACCAACATAGTAAAATAATAAATAAAAGCCATTTTATTAATAACTGAAAAAGATATAATATGAGATTGGCTTGTTGTCCACCTAAGACTAACAATCTCCCACTGGACTAAAGCCAATCACCTTTATGCATTAAGCCATAGCTGTCAGGTGACGCTCAAACACAATTTGAGCTAAAGGCTTTGTTAGTGGATCTGCTACATTGTCAGCTGATGGAACCTTTTCCACCACTACATCTCCTCTGGCAATTATCTCTCTAATCAGATGAAAGCGCCTCAGAATGTGCTTAGACTTCTGATGAGACCGCGGCTCTTTCGTTGTGCAATAGCTCCATTGTTGTCACACAACAGTGGGATAGGATCTGAAATAGAAGGACGACGCCAAGATCGGTGATGAACTTCTTCAACCACACTGCTTCCTTGGCGGCTTCAGCTGCAGCAATATACTCAGCTTCGGTCGTCGAATCTGCAGTTGTTTCCTGCTTGGAACTTTTCAGCAAACTGCACCTCCGTTTAGAGCAAAAATAAATCCAGATGTAGACTTGCAATCATCTGGATCTGACTGAAAACTCGAGTCAGTAAAGCCCGGAGTTTCAGTTCACCTCCTCCATAAACCAGAAATGTATCCTTAGTCCTTCTCAAGTATCTTAGGATACACTTCACAGCCATCCAGTGCTCTTGACCTGGATTAGCCTGAAATCTGCTCGAAACACTTTGAGCATAGGCTACATCAGGTCTTGTACATAGCATGGCATACATGATAGATCCTATGGCAGAAGCATAAGGAACTCTATCCATGATTGCCTTCTCTTCAGGTGTCTTTGGAGACTGTTCTTTAGAGAGATGAATTCCATGTCTCACTGGTATGAGTCCTCTTTTGGAATTCTCCATGCCAAACCTTTTGACATTGGTATCTATGTACATAGATTGGGTTAAACCAAGCATCCTCTTTGATCTATCCCTATAGATCCGTATTCCCAATACGTAGGATGCTTCTCCCAAATCTTTCATGGAGAAATTCTTTGACAGCCAAATCTTTACAGAAGACAACATTGCCACATCATTCCAATGAGTAGAATGTCATCTACGTAAGAAGTAGAAAGGTGACAGCACTCCCACTTGTTTCTTGTACACACATGGTTCATCCTCATTCTTAATGCAGTCATAAGATTTAATGGCCTCATCAAATCTTATGTTCCAACTCTGGAGGCTTGTTTTAGTCCATATAGGACCTCTGTAGCTGCACACTTTGTCTGGAAATTCCTTAGATGTGTAACCCTCTGGTTGTATCATATACCTCTTCCTCAAGATTCCCATTGAGGAAGGCGGTTTCACATCCATTTGCCAGATTTCATAATCATAGTGTGCCGCTATGGCAAGGAGAACTCTAATTGATTTTACCATGGCAACTGGGGAAAAAGTTTCGTCATAGTCAACTCCTTGTCTTTGACGATAACCTTTTGCCACTAGTCTTGCCTTGTATGTATAAATTTGTCCATCAGCACCGATCTTTTTCTTAAAGATCCATTTGCACCTATGGGTACAATACCCTTAGGTACATCAACTAAGTTCCAAACTTTGTTAGTGTACATGGACTGTATCTCAGAGTTCATAGCCTCCTGCCATTTCCCGCTTCTGGGCTTTCAATGGCCTCCAGGTAAGTCATAGGATCATCATCCTCATGGTAGGGTGCTTTCGAGTCACCTCCATCAATATGTCCCACATATCGTGCTGGTAACTTTGTTACTCTACCTGACTTGCGTGGTTCATTGGTGTGTGTAACAATAAGATCACGAACCAACACCTCACTCTCAGAGGCAGTGTGACTTGTGGATCTGGAACCTCTTCCAGTATTACTTTACTCCACTATCTTCTTGGAGAAGATATTCCTCCTCCAGAAAGATAGCTCCTGGCAACAATCACCTTTTGTTCCTCAGGACAGTAAAAGTAATATCCAAATGTCTCCTTTGGTTATCCAAAAAATCTACACTTACGTGTCCTAGATTCTAGTTTGTCTGGATCGTGCCTCTTTACATGGGCTGGACAAACCCAGACTTAACATGTTTAAAATTGGTTTTCTGCCCTTCTATATCATATGGTGTAGAGGACACAGACTTACTAGGCAACTTGTTAAACAAGTAAGTAGCTGTCTCAAGTGCATATCCTCATAGAGACACTGGTAATTCTGAAAAGCTCATCATGATCGTACCATGTCCAACAAAGTGCGATTCTCCTTCGGACACCCCATTCATCTGTGGTGTATAAGGAGGGGTAAGCTGAGATAGGATACCATATCCTTCATGAACTGTGTGAATTCTGTACTTAAGTATTCTCCTCCTCGATCTGATCGAACAGTCTTAATACTCTTCCAGTTTGCTTCTCCACTTCATTTTTAAATTCTTTGAACTTCTCAAAAGCTTCTGATTTGTACTTCATTAAGTACACATATCCGAATCTAGAGAAGTCATCAATGAATGTAATGAAGTATGAGAATCCACCCTTGGCCTGGGTAGACATAGGGCCGCATACATCTGAATGTATAAGCCCTAATAACTCTTTGGCACATTCTCCATGTCTAGTAAATGGAGATTTAGCCATTTTACCCATAAGACAAGACTCACAAGTTGCAAATGATTCATAATCAAATGGGCTTAAATACCATTATTATGCAACTTTTGAAGTCTAGCTTCGCCTATATGTCCAAGCCTACAATGCCACAAGTAGGATTGATTCACACTATTCTTGCTTTCTTAAGAGCCACATCAAGATGGAGATCATGATAAGAAACATCCAAAAGATATAAACCATTGACTATATTCGCAGTAGCAATCAAATTATTACTGAGATAAAGAGAACAACATTTGTTCTTATTGTCAAAGTATATCCTACTCTGTCTAAACATGAAACAAAAATGATGTTCTTTATTATGCTAGGAACATAATAACAATTTTCTAAAATTAGAACATCTCTAGATGGGAGCTTAAGGTTCACTGTCCCCACAGAGCTTGCCGCAACCTTTGCGCCATTCCTAGCCTTAGCTCCACCTCTTTCTTGGTCAGCTTTTCTACTTGTCAGCACCTGCACATCATTGCATATATGAGAAGCACATCCAGTATCTAATACCCATGATGTAGAATCTCTAACTGACAAGTGTAACTCTATCATATAGATACCTGAAGCATCACCTTGCTTCACAGTGCCTTGAGCTTTGTCCTTGAGGTATTGCTTGCAATTCCTCTTCCAGTGACCTTTCTGGTGACATAAAAGCACTCGCCCTTTCATCTCCTGTGTCCTTCTTTTTCTTCTGGGCTGGGTTTGTTTTAACATGCTTCTTTTGATTCCTTTCTTAAAGGATTGAACTGCCATCCTCTTTCTGTTGGTCTTACCAACTAAAAGGACTTGAGGTTTTTCTTCTGAAGGTTTCCCTCAGCAGTCTTAAGCATGTTAAGCAACTCAGCCAACGTGACCTGAATCTTGTTCATGTTAAAGTAACAATGAACTGAGAGTAGAGTCTGGAAGTGATTGCAGGATGAGGTCTGTGCTCATTTCCTTGGGGAGTTCAATCCAAGGACCACTAACCTCTCAATCCACTCTATCATCTTCAATACATGAGTCTGTACTAAGATCCCTCAGCCATCCTTGCTCTGAACAGACTTTTAGATATCTCATATCTTTCAGTCCTGCTCTGCTCAGCAAAAAGCTCCTTCAAATGGAGCAAGATGGCTTTGGCATCCATGTCTTCATGCTGCCTCTGCAACTCATTGCTCATGAGGCAAGCATGAAACATTGTGCCATGGTGAAATCCTGCTTCCACTTCTCATACTCAAGCACCTCTCCTTTAGGGGCATCTGATGCCGGCTCAGCAGGGGCCTCACTTTCCAGGACATAGGCGATTGCTCAGACCTGAGGACAATCTTCAGGTTTCTGAGCCAATCGGTGTAGTTTGGGCCTGTCAAACGGTTGGCATCCAATATGCCCGTAACGGATTCCCTGACGACATTTTAGCCTACAGGAGATAAAAGAAATATAATTAGAAGATGTTCAGTTATTATATAAAACAAGATATGGTCTTTAATCTAGTTTAAAAACTCCCACTAATTTTCGACGAACTGCATATCCCTCAAATATGCAGGACGGGAGATGCCGACAATCTCCTAGTGGGGATCAGAATCTCAATGACTCATACATGACCTTGTGTATAACACAACAAGTCATGATATGACCAAAGAGCACCCATCTCATGGGACTTGCAACCTTTGCAATATCTGATCATTATTCGGTCCCTGCATCTAATGGCCTTGTGGATAGCACAACAAGCCATAAAGTGCAGTCTAAGCTTTACCATCGTTACTTAACGCAGATAGATTAGGATGTAGCCCTTGTGGATAGCACAACAGAGCTACACCGTGCCTCTACCTTGTTTACATGCATCCATATGCAATAGTTTTAAGACTTATTTCACAATTAAGTGGACCTTGTGGATAACACAACAAACCCACCAAAATGTAATTTAAGTCAAAAACCATAACGATGGAGGACCACACAAACTATATTATATATGCGCTACGACTTAGAATTTAATAGAGGAATTGAAATATTTTATCTTGGTCTCATCCTAGATGGTAGCATATATGAATATTCCATAATATTGCATAATACTATAATCTAGGACATTATAAAATAAATTTGCATCCCATACAAATTAAAGTGGTCATGGATGTTACACAAGTTTGACTCGAGCCAAACAGTCAAACAACCGCTACACTACCAATAAACACTTATATTGGTAAACCTGCAACATGAAGCATTAGTGAACTACTTCCAACGCCATCTCTGTTGCAGTACAGATCATCCTCGCCATCAAGCGTCCCTCACGAACAAAAATTACATCAAATAAAATTGCATGTACATTTTGTATAAAGAGAAGCTTATGGTGAATACATCATGGGAGGGAGATAGAATTACATTGGAATGTGAGAGAGAGAGAGAGAGAGAGAGGAGGTTCGCAGACCCCAAATTACCATTAATTTATCAATCACGCAATCACAAATAATCATAACATTCATTCACATCATCACATGATACGAAAGTGCAAATATCCATGACCTTAAAAACTTAATCATTCCACACATGGAAGAGCACATCACATGGCTAAATAAAAGTTTTAATATATATATTTTGTTCAGAAAACTAGGTCCAACCAAAAAGGGGAATTATTCGAACATTTCGAAAATTAACCTTTAGCATGCTTTATATTCATTACAAAACTTGTAACAACAAAAGCATGAACATACAATCTAAAATCATTTAATGAAGGTTATTCCATGCATAATAATTCTGAAATAAATAATTTAACAATTAAACATTTATTCAAAATTAAAGAATCCCAAAATTTATTAAAAAAATTGGGGACCATGCTGGTGGTCAGGCGCGCCTGAGCCCCTGGCTAAACCAGCAGGCACACGGCCTGCGAAGGCAGGGGGACCCGGTCCGGCCTGGCGCCCGGTCGGGCCGCGCTGGCATGCGCGTGGGCCGCGCATGGGGTGTCGCCCCGTCGCTGCGCCCGCCAGCCCTAGGCGCGGCGGTGCGCGCAGCGCGGGCCCTCCCGCGGCCCAGCCTGGGAGGGACCCCGCCGAAGGGGAAAAACACCACCGCGGTGGTGACCCCCCCCCCCGCCCCCTTTCCAGGTTTGCCAGCCATCAAATGGCAAGAAACCAATCCAAAAATTTTGAAAATTGGGCGGTTTCAGCGATCAACCATGGCCGGTTTTGCATGGAATAAAACCCCAAAAAATTGATTTTAGATTCCAAAACGGATGTAGATCGCAGTAGAACCTGGCTCTGATACCACTGTGAGGATCTTCTACGACCCGAGATCAAAGAAACGCAGCGGAAATGAGATTTAAATTTTGATCTCGATCCGTTTTGGTAGACACAGATCTGACTATCGGATAGTCGAATCACCTTGCGCGGAATCGGATCCGCGTTCGTACGACTGCGAGGAGGTGGCGCTACAAGCCGTTCAACTGTCCGGCTCCAGTGGTGTCCACGCGATCTTCCTCGCGGCGATCCACGCCCGCTCCCTCGTGACCGTCCACGCTCGCTCCCTCGGGTTCCACAACGCTCGAAGATGAGCTTGGATCCGCGCCGATATCCGCGACATGTGAGCAAGAGAGAGGGAGAGAGAGAGAGCGAGAGAGAAGAGAGAGAGAGAGAGGGGCGGCCCTGGGGAAACCCTGATGCTTGGCCAGGGTTCTCCCATCACGTCATTATATAAAGATTGTGGTTTTTCGTAAAAACCTTGATCTTTATATAATTAGACCGTCGCATGAAAACTTATGCGTGTGACCCTCTAGGCCCAAGTACCAATCCAGTTAATGGCCTAATAAATTAGTAACTCTTACTAACTTAATTAATAGTTAATATCTCATATTATCTAATTAATAATCTGAGTCAACTTTATCTAGTCGACTAAGCTGGGCCTCTGAACACGTTGGGTGCCAAGCAACACCACATGAACCTGGAAGGTTGGGGTTCTGTAACCCTCACAAGGAACCTTTCCGTCATCAGTTACGTTGTAGATATAATCTCTCATTTGCACAATACTCTTGAACAACTTAGGATATGGTATACTGTCAAATCCTAACTTGTTGTTCCACTAGGACTCGATGCTTTAGATTAATATCAAAAACTCCCTTTTGATATTTTGTGCCCTGGCCAGGGACTCCATTGCATCGTTCCTGAGTATTCTCCCTCTATGTACCGAGGGCAAATGATCCCTTATTGGACCAATCAATCCCTTCAAAGGTCTTCCGCTATGTCCGAACTGAATGTTTGGTCTCTTGAATAGAGATCATAGGTCAAGCTCAAAACACAGAAGTCCACCACAAGGTGTCTTTGGTGTCTCAGGTCTAAAGATCATCTACACTATGTGACAATTGAATCTTTCTGGTGACAGTTAGGTACAATTCCATCCAGTGATTCTATCGGATCAGTTCAGTGAACCCTTTCTCTAAAGAGCACCTATGTTTCTCCTTAGTGTCTCCACACATGACTATGAGATCAGTCATCTCATCTATGAGCAGAAGGAGTAAACAATACTATTCTATCCGGATATCTGATGTCCTTCTCAGGTATCCACGAATAGGAACATTTAGAATATGTGTTATTAAGTGAGTAGTCTCATTAGTATGATCACACATCATAGTCTACCCACTATTGCACATGTTCATGGACTTTATTAAAACCAACATAGTAAAATAATAAATAAAAGCCATTTTATTAATAACTGAACAAAAGATACAATAGAATGAGATGGCTTGTTGTCCACCTAAGACAACACTCTCTCTCTCTCTCTCTCCTCTCTCTCTCCTCCTTCTCTCTTCTATCCTCTATATCTCTTCTCTCTCTTTCTCTTAAAGGGGAGACCTAAACCCGATCAAAAAAAAAAGATTACCTTTGTACAAAAAAACCCATATTTATAGAGCCTTAGTTGCACTGGGGGGGGATCCTTGCCCTACTACGACTCCTACTGCCAAAACATAGCGGGTGAAAGAATCGATCTCGAAGAAGAACTGAGAAACACAATGCAGGTAAGTAAACGCCAACCTGACTCCACCTATTTCAAACTTAGCTGGCAATTAATCTTGTCGCCAAGGTTTGAATCTAAAAATCTCTTAAAACCTCATTAGAATAAATGACATAATGACTGCTCCTGACCTAGGGTTAACAACATCAAGGCTGTCAACGAACCTTAACAACACCCTTTATTGTTGTACGATGACTAGGCTAGAATAGTCTCAAACAATAACCTGCACAATTAGCAAATATGTTATGAAAATTTTGGGCCTTACAAACACCATCAGTGGTATGATTTACAGACGGTCAAGAAATAGGGAAAAATATTAGTCTAATGCAGTCAAATTGATCAATAGATGCTCAATAGAATGTAGTCAATCATAGTATTGTGTTCATAGTCGCAGCCAGGAACACATGCTTGTACGGACCATTGGGATTAATGCAACAGGGTCAAAGCTGCAATCAAGTAGACATGATTTGAACGTGGCCATAACATAAGCCATGTTCATGAACTCATGGGCTAAATGCAGTACGAGATAAACCGTTTTAGGAACACTAAGTTGAACATGGTCACGAGGTAAACCACATTCATGAACAAATAAGCTAAACATGGTCACAGAGTCAACCATGTTCAGGAACTCATATGCTAAGCATATTTACAAGGTAAACCACATTCCAAATGTGATCACGAGATAAACCATATTCATGAACACTTAAGCACACTGTGGTCACAAGGTAAACCACATTCAAAATGGATAGAGCAGAATCATGCCTTCTGATTTCAAAGGCCGGTTGAGCCACTTCTTACAACAATAAGATGTGATTTCGAGGATTCTTAAGAGTTTTTAGGGTACAACCAGCCTTAACATCCATGTGGAAATCTATGGCTCACAGAGACTTATAAGACCTTAGTGAAATAGTTCCTTTGACAAGAAAATTATCCGGCAGAGGGTTCTAAATTCACTAAGAAGGTGTTCGTGGAAACAATAGCGGTTGAAGCATGCCACAATGATGTGACATCGTTCTATTTAAAATGTCGATTTTGTTGATCTAAGTCATCATGTATCATTAAAGCCAATCAAATCAACTAAACATTAAATAAGGCTATCATATGGATAAAAACACGTTTGAATTACATGAGATATTGATCATAATTCACAAGGAATAATGTTAGAATCATTTTAAGCACATTAGGACAAAGGAACATGGTGTAAGATCAAGGATATAATGATGGAATCAAACATATACATTAAATACTAGATCTAATATTCTAAACCCATTATATGTAGTTTATAATATATTCATCTTATTGATTAGGGTCAAAACATGCCTTAAACAATAAACTTTTCGATTTTAGGGTTCTGATTGAAAAGAACAATTCAGAAATCAGTCAGAAACTGGTTTGAATAGGACTGCGATACAAAATGCGGTTTGACTAAATGACACATTTGACAGATGAAACGGTCTCTTGGAGCACTGCTTTCGTGAACACAATCTCCTGGCGCATTGTTTTTATGAACATAGTCTCCTAGAGGGCTATGTTCAGAACGTGACTACAATTGGAGCCACAGTTTGAACACAGTCTACTAGTGTGGTGGTGTTTTCCTGTTTGGGCTTGAGCCAAATGGGCCTCCACTGAAGAAGATGGGGAAGACGAACGCCGTGCAGACGAAGGCCTGCACACCAGAACTGGATCAGGGGGGCCCGTTTTTAACTGGGGAGACCCTCTGATGCCTAAGTCAGTATAGGGCTAGAGAGGCTTGACGGAAAGGGGGTTCTCATGTGTGAATCGCGCAGAGGGCGAGTATGAGCGTTCAAGGTTGTGTTACATTTGCATGGAGTTTACCTGAGCCGTTTATAGGAGAAGGTGCAGAAGGAGTGAGACAGAACACCCCTAATGATGCCGGAAAGGGCGCGCCCGTTGACACCCCTGGCGGGGAGTTACGCGTTACGGCGCCCGTTGAGGGGCTCGGTAGTTAACGCCCACTTGATCATGGGGCGCGTGCGTTGTAGCCGTTGTAACCATCACGATAAGGCGAAGGGCTGCATGGAATCTCCTAGGCAAAAGGTACCGAGCAGGTTGCCTGTTCGGTAGGCTAGACCTGTTGTTTCGTAGCCGGGCCCCACTGCTCGGTGCCTGATATCCGGACGCTGCTTATGCCAGCGGGTCATGGCATGATTCTTGCAGGGCTGTTCGGTAGACAGTGGCTGGACCAAACAGAATGAGAGGTGTCCGGAGACTGCGCCTAGGATCCTTGGGGCGCTCAAGAGCAGAGATCGTGTTCAGTATCTTCACCTCCTCTCGAGGACATGTGTCGCCCTGCCGAAGGGCCGCTCTCATCCATAGGATGACGATGGTCCATGATGGGCCTCGCGGGCTTAGGTGGCTAGAAATGGCCACCACACTTGCCCCCGCTCGGGAACCGGGTCGTTGAGGGCGGAATGTGACGGACGGGTATTTATGCCCATTAGGCTCCAGATCCAGATCCGCCTCCCGCGAACGGACCGAGTCTCACAAGGGATAGCTCACACAAGTGTCCAGTAAGAATATAAAAGACAAACCACAACAGTATAAGACACACAGAAAGTACATGTGCTCATACCTGCATATAACAATTTACAACTGTCCCATTCATTATACATGTCCAATTAAAAAGTACAACTACCTGGGGCATACCCCGGGAGCACAAGCTCACACAACACTAACTACTACACAACTGCTGGTGGTACAAGTCTGACATAACGCCGCTGCAAGCCAAACACTCGGCAAGCCCTGAAAAGAACTGTAGGGGAGTGAGCCTCACAAGTCACAGGCTCAATAGGGACTACCCAAACAACACCGTAACCACGGACACCTCAACCCCAATGGGTCTCACTGGCAACACCAATAGCCAA
>JACBKR010001648.1:0-40688 GCA_014218235.1 Colocasia esculenta | reverse complement strand
AATCCCCCACACTACACAAAATCATAGCCAGAAAATATTACTTGTTCACGTGCCATATTGTCCATGACATAACCACCACCCTGTCCCCTCCCCCATCCCATCTCTAGAAGCAAGGTTCGCCGCATCGAAAAATCGAGGCGAATTGGGTTTTTCTTGATCAGCCACGATTCGCATGGGAATCGGATGGGAATCGGTCTGATTCAATGGGAATCGGGCAAATCGGATTTCTCTTGATTGATCTGATTCGGCCGAATCGGACCGATTCGATCCGATCTGGCAAACCATGTCTAGAAGGAAGAATGCACCTAGAAATGTGGTTTAGAAGGTGAGAGCTTTTGCACATGGAATCATTTCACCTCCAGCCCAACCCAGCCAAGAAAAAAAAGATCCCCTATAACCATTTATTTTCCTAAATGACTAACCTCAAGAAAAAAAAACTTTTCCTAGAAAGTGGACCTCACAATCTAGTTTTCCAGAGCCTCTACCCCACCTTGCACTAAGAATGTTGCCTATATCATATTCACATCCAATCTCCCTGCTTTGTGGTCAAGGTTATGATGATTCAGCAATCGGCATACCTGAAAGCTTACAAGCTTATTCATATAGGCATTCACCCACCCTAGAAATACAAACTAGCTGGCAGATGTCACTTGTTGATGTGTAATATTGTCCATGAAGTAAGAACCCTGTCTCTAGAAGAAGCAAGGAATGCACCTACACATATGGTTTAGAAGGAGAGTCTTCAATATCTGGAATCATTTCATGCCCCCCCCCCCCCCCCCCCAACACACACACAAAAAAGACCCCCACCTAAGGAAAAAGGGGCGAAAAATGAGCACACAGAGTATAGTGAGGATATGATACAACACAGTCAAGATATCTTATGCCCTCCCTTCAATTGTAATTCTCAACGACCACTGACAATAAAGCATCATTATTCCACCATTATCACCAAATCTTTAACTGAAACAGCACACTCTTTCTGCACATTTGATCTAGTAGTATGAACCTGGTCTATCTGTACCTCATCAAATAATCTTATCTGAATGCCTCTCCCTTGGTCTCCACCATCTCAAAAGGTTGAAATATGATCAATAAATGGGCAACCAAGCTTGAAGCATAGCCTGACAGGGAATGAACCTCCAAATAGAGGCAGATGTTTCTTTCGACCAGACAATATCTTCTCAAACTGTCAGAGGATATCACCTCAATCTCAAGATCTGACAGGCCTACCATGGCATGAACCCCGTAGCTGATTGGTTTCACACCCTTCCACATCGTTGGGAGGCTGTGTGTTCAAATCCAGTGACAGGCAGGTGAACAATTACCTGATATATGGTTCCCAGTCTTTGGCCATATATCTGGGGTTTGCTAGTGCAGAATCTGCAGATGGTGTAAAAAGGACAATACAGACAAAATGGCCCTGCTAAGACTCAAACTTGGGCCATTGGGTGTCTCGTCTTGAGTCCTAGCCAACTGTGCTAGGTTCCTTGTCAGCAGAGAAAAAGAAAAAAAAGGGATAAGTGATTCAGGTCAACTACAGAATGAAAAGCATCACTGTCTGGAAAGTGGACCATATGAAACTCCTCTGCACCATGAAATTATTCCATTTCAACCCACTTATAAAAAGGATAACCTAGAGGGCAACCATCTTTTATAGTGACATTAACAGCAGCACAAAGTCATCTCAACAAAACTAATACATCAGTGCATCTTTCAATGAGTTCATGTTCATTCTTCCAGAGTAGCAAAACTGCAAGCTAAGTGTCAACTCAGCATCCTGGCTCCCTTTATCCAGAGAAAAACCTAAAGGGACATTAAAGATTTGTTTCATCGAGTCTTCCTAATTTAAAAGGTTGTTGCTCAACCATTATTTATGATCAACAACCAAGCTGACAAGATACATATTCACAAGATGCAAACTACCTCTGGTTAAAACACAAACTCTCCAAGAAGCATAAAGAACATCCATATACACCCTATCAGACATTGACAAAGTCCAAGAATGAGTTCTTTTGTACAAGTTATACTGCTATTTAGTCAGCGTAGCTTTAATTGCATGCAACTTATAAGGTTCCATGGAAACAGACAAGAAATGGAACACATAAGGTTACATGAAAACAAACGGCCAAGCATTCAATTTGGTCCTAACTACTGATAGATTGCATAACCTCCCTTCAGAAAATTGACTGACAAAACTTCCTCTCACACATTATTCTTACCTTACTGCATGGTTTAAGTTGGAAAACAATATTTAAAAATGACTTTCATGCCAAAAAGGATGGCCAAATCCTCTTACGATCCACTAAACAGCACATAACATTTGTCAAAAATAATAATGATATTCACTATCCAAAGGGCACTTACACGTTTGAGTCCTTCATGTAAGTGATTCACCTCCTGTGAGATATGACATTTTAGTGAGTAAACAGATTCTGTCTCGGAGCTTTCTTCGCCACTTTCAGCACAATGGACCCTGATGATTAAAAACCTGGTAAGGGCCTTTTGGAATCAAGCATCAGGAAGACATGCCACTGATCAACACCAAAGAGACCTTTGGACTGAAACATAATTTATTTGTTCACAAAAATATGTATGCAACATGGATAAAATTTTGGACATGCACAAGAAATTAAGAACCCCCTTTCTTCTGATCATTACTTAGAACTAAATGTCACAAACTTATAGAAACAATTTTGCTAGAACTGTAAATGACCAGCACACACCTTCTAAATGTGTAAAAAAAAATACCTGCTGACAAGATCAATACCAAAGAGTGTCTTCACAGCTGCAGTACTATCACTGTGCAAGAATATTATGTAAATATTAGAATCACTATTGCATTGTCAACATCATCTCGTTGCAAGAAAAGGAGGATAAAAGGATTCAACATATTAAAAGAGTATATTAGCAGACGCGCAATTCCTATCATTGGATGCATGTCCAGTGAAGGAATTCCATTTTTCTTTTTAAAGTGGATAGTACCACAATTGTATTAAAAGAAGAATGTACAAGTGTAGACGGTATGCACCCAAAAACAAACTCTCGCCCAGTACATCAGAAAATCACACATAGATCGTGTGGAAACAGCTAATCCCCCAACAAAACAAAAAGAGAGGAAGTAGTGGAATCCACACTACAAAATATGACCGCCCATTCCTTCAATTTAACACACAGCCTTGAAAACAGCCGCCCCATTCCTTGAAACTCTTCTAAAAATTCTACTGTTTCTTTCTCCCCATAGCATCCACAAGGTGGCATGGAGAATGAGCCACCACACCACTTTGTCTCCTCTGAGATTCCACTTCCTCTCCCAACCCAAAAGAAGTTGCTGCACACTCCTTCAAGGATGCCAGCTGAAGCCAACCATCCTCCCAACCTCCCTCCCACACCACCTGTGAGTAGAAGCATCCTACAAACAAGTGGTCAATGGTCTCATCCTCCACCCCACAAAGAGCACAAGTGGGCTGAATATCAGAAATGAAGCGGTGCAGCCCAAGGATGGAATTCTCGGTTTCGGTGTCGATTTCGGATGGGGTTTCGACCGAAACCAACCGAAACTGCAAAAACCCATTAAAAATGAAATCTAATAAAAATATAAAAAAAAAATCTCTTATCATAAAAAAGTCAACTCTCCCATGTAAGAAGATCACAATTTTGGTGATTCTATCAAAATGTCGTCTTTCTAATCCCTCATAATTTGACCTAACTAAATTTTCATAATTCAAATAAACCACATGAAGCACTAAAAATCGAAAGTCCGGTGAAAAAAGTGAAACGTGCATGTGACCAAGGAATCAAAACTCGGCCAACTTGGGATTGGATCGCCCGAGTTGGCTCGGTTTTGGCCCCTCCGATCCGAGCCGGGGTAACCTGTCCGGTCCCCTGCGCTCGGATCGTCCGGGCTCGCCGAGCCCGGGCCGGTCCGCCGCGGACCGGGCCGATCCGAGCCCCCAACGGCTAGTTCAAAACTAGTCGTTTTCTAGCCGTTGGGGACTGTTCCCCAACGGCCAGAAACGGCTCTTTGGAGCCTTTGGAGGCCTTGGGGGTCTATATAAACCCCCAAAGGCCCCCAATATGTTCTAAACTCAAGTTTTGAGTTCTCCTCCCCTCCTCTCAATATTTTGGGCATTCTCTCTCTCTCTCGGGCGCTATTTTGCACTATTTGGGAGGCGAACTCATCTTTCACGCTCTTGCGCTTCGTCTTCGACTCTTCGGGCTCTCTCACACACACTCTTGGCCCAAACTCTTGGCTACGATTCATCTCCCTCTCTCTCATCCGCAAAAAAAAATTATTTATTTTCTGTTTTTTTATTATTTAACTTATCTTTTTGTGTTCTAAGAATCTAAGTGATGGCCGCCGAAGGTGGTGCTGCTCCGGCTCCCCATTCTTCAAGCAACCCTCCTAGCGCCGATCCCGCTTGGGCTCATGGTATCGTTGTGGATATGGTTCGAAGGAAGGTCCAATGCAAATATTGTAACCGGGTCTTATCGGGCGGCGTATTTCGTTTGAAACAACATCTAGCGGGAATTAAAGGTGAGGTGGCACCATGCTCGAGAGTTTCTGCTGAAGTTCGAAAGCAATTTTGCCAATATATGAAGGAGAAAGAGACATCCAAAGGAAACACTAGTAGAAGACGACAAGAAATCCGGGAAGAATTGTCTGCCCCTCCTCGAAGGTCCGTGGATTTACCAAGAGGGAGACAATTCTTTGATCTTGATGAAGATGAAGAAGGTTAGTAATTAGTTAACTTACTTTTGGAACATTTATTTTAGTTTAAGGCTTTAAGCACCCTCCGACCCTCATTCTATTTCTATCTCATATTATAGAACAATTTCGTCGGGCATCGGAAGCAAGTCGAAGGTCTAATGCGGAAGAGGACTATCTCTGACGTACCGGTCATCACGTAGGTCAAGGTAGTGGCCATGGGGGTAGCGGACAAGGGAGTTCAAGTGCTGGAATGAGTTCAAATATACTGAGGTTCCAGTGGATATCCCTAGAGACGGAGATCCCCGAGTGGGACCAATAGACCCATTTCTCACCAGGCGGAGGGAGAAGCAACCATCCATTTCTGCAGCATTCAAGAATTTGAAAATATGCAAGGAGAAGATAGGGAGAGCGACGTCAAGATGGTTCTTCTTCAACAGCATACCGGCTAATGCAGCAAAAGGACCATATTATGAGTCTATGATCGAGACTATTAGTGAAGTGGGCAAAGGGGTGGAAGGCCCTACTTCATATGAAATCTACAACAAATACTTGGATATGGAGGTTGAAGATATGAAGGCATATGTTTCCACATTTGAACGAATATGGGATGAATATGGTTGCACGTTAATGTGCGATGGATGGACAGGTATGTACAAGTGTTTGGCCAGTTAATTGTTATTCACTTATTCATTAATAAGACATAGGTTTTAATTTTTCTTATGGAATTGTGCAGGCATTACACGAAGAAGTATGATAAACTTCTTAATCTACTGCAAAGCAGAGACTGTTTTTTGGAAGTCGGTAGACGCTTCTGGCAAGGTGAAGAATGCAGACTACCTATTTCAGTTGATGGATGAGATGGTGGAGGAGATTGGAGAGAAAAGAATAGTCCAGGTGGTAACTGACAATGCAGCGGCTTTCAAGTTAGCGGGCCAAAAACTAATGGAGAAAAGGGAACACTTGTATTGGGTTCCTTGCTCCGCGCACTGCATTGACTTAATGCTAGAAGACATTTGTGAAGATCCAATGGTGGAAAATGTGGTCAACAGTGCAAGGTTCGTAACCACTTTCATCTACAACCACAACAACATATTGGACATCATGAGGACGCATACACATGGACGGGAGTTGCTTCGGCCAGCACCTACAAGTTTGCATCCCATATATTGCATTGGATAGCATAAATGGACAACGTAGCAACCTTATTAGGATGGTAGCATCGGAAGAGTGGGAGAACTATATGTCCCGACATGCTCCTACACGGGTGAGGGAGAAGGGAAAGAAGGTGACCGACATTATCCAATCAAAGCCATTTTGGAAGGGGGTCCAAAATGTGTTGAATGTAGTAGAACCGCTTGTTCGAGTGTTAAGAGCGGTAGATGGGGAGAGGAGATCCGAGATGGGTTACTTGTACGAGGCTATGGATCGAGCAAAGGAGCTTATCCAAATGAACAACAAAACAACGTATGCCAAGTGGTGGGAAATCGTAGATCGACGATGGGAGCACACATTGCATCATGATCTTCATGCTGCAGGTAAGCATAACACTTCAACTCTTGTGAATTGTGATTACATATTATTTACAACTCATGTTTTAACATTTATCTTCTACATGTAGGGCATTTCTTCAACCCCCAATACATGTATAGGACTGATGGGAGGAGGGAGAACTATGACAATTCCTCCGAAGTGTTGATTGGGGCAAAAAATGTAATCAAACAGATGCTAGACAATGAGGATAGGGCAATCATAGCATGCAAACAAATGCACGATTATAGACTTCAACTCTACCACTTTGGTACTAGCACGGCACAACGAGCTGCTCAGATTTTGAGTCCAGGTTAGAAGTTACTCATCATATTTATTTACCTCTAGAATGAGTTGGTTCTACTAATTCTATTTTCTAAAACACTATACATGCTTCATTTACAGCGGATTGGTGGTTGGATCATGGAAGAACTTATGGATATGAAGACTTAGCCTATGTAGCTATTCGGGTTTTAAGCCAAACAACGTCTGCCACAGGGTGTGAGAGAAACTGGAGCACATTTGGCTTGATCCACACAAAACAAAGAAACCGCTTGAAGTCTGCACGTCTTGAGAAGTTGGTATTTTGCCACTACAACATGAGATTGAAGCTTAAAAACCTCCAATTAATCAAGCAAGTTCAACATAGAGAGAAATATAGATCCTCGGGGCAACAACAAGCTGAAACAACTCCATCGGAGACAATAGATATAGAAGAAGTTTTTGAGGAGGAACATCCACTACATGCATGGGTAAATGCAAGCACTTCGGTTCAACCAGAGTTCGACCCGCATGATCGTGCATGGGCTGAAGGTAAATGACCTTTACAATGTACATGCATCATTTATAAATTATTTATTTCTCATGTTAACATGTTTATGTCTCATTTAGGTGAGCTTGATGATGTGCCTTTTCTTCCGGAGTTCGAAACTCCCCCAGCCCCTAAACGCCAAAAGAAGATAGTGGTGCAAGAGGAAGGAGCACGAAACATGGCATTAGCATTGCAGACTTGGAGACGATCGAGGAGATATAGATGATGAAACACCGGAGCCAAGCGATAATGTTCAATACCAAACTTCTAATGACTCGACATCGAAGACAAGTACTCCTAGTGAGGGATCCGATCATGGAGGAGATGTTCTAGTTGTCAGCAGTGTACCGCCACTGGCACCGCCACCCGACCCTATTGTATTCACCGGAGAGGAAGACTTCACCTATGCTACTCAAGATCAACATCATGGGAGTAGGGAAGGGAGGGAAGCACAAGCCTCAAGTCAACAATATGCACGAAAGGGGAAGAAAGTGGCATCTCAATTGCAAGGGCAAGGCCAAGGGCAAGGGCAAGGGCAAGGGCAAGGCCAAGGAGCATCCGAAGATTCGGGATACAATCCAACTTCATTCCGCATAGACGGAATTAGTTAATGAAGAAGAAGAAGATGCAAGAGGAGTGGGAGCGTCAAGAAAAGCTACGGATGGAGTTTGAGACCATGGAGCAAGCGTCAGATACATCATCTTATGCTTCCACTGAAGGATATTACTAAGGGCAGGGAGGCTACTTGGGATATCCTCAATACCCGGATGCATCATATTACACCGGAGGTGGAGCATATGCACAATCCACTGAGTCCGATTCACATTCACATGACTCATATGAGTCATATGGCTCATATCAAGTGCCTGAAATACCGGGCTACACACCAATCACTATCATATATGCGAACACGGATGCCTATAGTCAATATTTGACTCAATATGAGGCATATTACCAACATTATATGTCTTGGACAGATTATGTAAACCTTATGTCCACACAATATAATGTACGATTCCAATAAATACAAAATTTTCATGTATTTCAGTTCATAAATACAATGTTCATATATTTCCTATTTTTCATATTTTTCTAATTTTTTTCAATTTTTTTAAGGGGGGCGATCCACCCCCCTTTAGCTTGGCTAGACCCGGTCGGGCTCGGCCCGGCTCGGCTGAGCCGGGCTCGGGATTGCCGGGTCGGATCGGTTTTGGGCCGACCGATCCGATCCCGATCCCCGAGATTTTGAACCTTGCATGTGACTTCTCCAAAGGATCCACTCTCCTACTGACAATAACATGGAACACTAAAAATCGAAAGTCCGGTGAAAAAAATCAAACGTGCATGTCTTGAAGAAGTCACATGCACGTTTGACTTTTTTCACCGGATTTTCGATTTTTAGTATTCCATGTGGTTTATTTGAATTATGAAATTTTTAGTTAGGTTAAATTAAGAGGGATTAGAAAGACACTATTTTGATGGAATCACCAAAATCACAATTTTCTTCTTGGATGGAGAGTTGACTTTTTATCAGGGTTTGCCGAATCGGCCCGATTCCTCCGAATCGGTGCGAATCAAGGGAAACCCGATCCCTGATTCGCCTGATTCGCCCCGATTCCCTTTATATAACATATATATATATATACATATAATATTATATCATATTGTAATATGTTATACATTATAAATATGATATATATTACATATAGTATTTAATCAATATAAATGTGTTTGAAATATGATATATGTAATATATATGCAATATATATATCATATGATATATTATATATATAATATACCCATGCGAATCGGTCCGATTCTGGGGGAATCGGGGCAAATCAGGAGCAACCCGATTCGCCTTCCGATTCTGATTCAGCAAACCATGCTTTTTATTGATAAGAATTATGATTTTTTGATATTTTTATTAGATTCAAATGGGAGGTACTTCCTTATTTACATGTAATATCTTAAGTAAATGAAACTACAAAACACAATGTACATATGAAGGGATTGAAGAGATTCCATAACATATAATATATGACAGGGTCACACATTTTGGGTGTCGCCCGAAACCATTAAAATTTTATTTTTTTTAGTTATCGGACCGGAACAATGTTCGGGTCCGGTTTCGGATAGGCCTAGGCTGAAACTGACACGTGTCGGACGACACATCCATGGCAGCCTGTCCCTGGTTGGTAGTCTCCCATGTGAGATCCTCCAAATCAAATTTTCACCTTCAATGGGCTTCTCGGTCTCCACACCTGGTAGTAGAGAGGGTGACGAAGTCATCTATCTGCAATAACCCTATAAGCAGACCTGACTGTAAACACACCTCACTTCTCCCACCTCCACATCCATGTATCATTTGAGTCCAATGGATAAAACTGTGACAAACTGCCAGGAGACTCTGGAGCTGCAGCAGCTCAGCCTGTAACAAATCCCGCCTGAAAGTCAGTGCCCAAACCCCTCCAGAGAGAAGTGAGTCAAAAGCCCGAAATGACAGGGGATCCATCGAAATCTGGAAGAGGTTAGGGAATAGAGACTGCAAAGTGAAGGAATTCCCATATAATAGGTGGCTGCTACCTTCATTACAATTGCATTCTTCTTCAAGTATCTAAATTGACAAAACAAATGTATACAACATTCAGATAAATGTTTAAGGTAACGAGCCATCTGGCAAGAAAAAAAATCGGACTCTCATCTCCAAACTGGTTGAGATGTATGCAAGGTTTATATACCTAAAACTGGCCATTATGGTTCCATCTGGTTTCTGCATTCATCATCAGTCCCAAGCCTCAACCAACAGAATGGGAAGGCTCCGGAGTTGGGAGGGACAAAACCCCAGTTGGCAGTTAGTCATGCAGTTTAAAGTCTAGGTGGTTTCATTAGAAGCCAAAGCATGGGATGTGTTCTGTATTCAGATATTTCAAGATAAGCTGCACAACGGAGGATGGGGAAGAAAAAGAACCAAGGAATAGATAGAAATGAGTAATCCTGCTTTTCTTTCTCTTGGGAAGGAATGCATAGAACAGGAAAAGCATGTTTACTCATTATAGACAGGAAAGCTTCTATAACAGTCCTGCAGTTTTGAATTTCAACTGAAAAGGCACCCTCCATCCACAAAATATATCATGATGCAATCTCCACCAAACATTTACCTATAAAAATTTAACCATTTTTCTGGACAGTCAATCCTAAAATGTCACAAGTCTCCATTTTAGCAGCCGCATCTCAATCAAATATACACTTCTCTTATATTTCAGCAGTGATATTTCAAGTAATCCTTAACGAGAAGGACCTAGCAAGTTGTTAATCATATCCTTAGGTTACATAATATCTACTCATAAGAAGACTTCTTTAATGACTAAAAGGCCAGTAGATTAGGACCTACCTCCCACCTATCTCAACAAAACTCCTGAAAACATGTCTTGGGAAGGGGGAAAAAGGTATATGTAGTTCGGTTCCAGCAAGACATAAAATGACATCAAGAATTCTTATGTATTAACTTAAAGCGGATGAAATAACCAGAACTCAATATCTTATATGCAAACAAATTACTGTGATAGGATAAAACCGCAGGAAAATGTCTAAAAGGTTATGCACAGGTGAATAACAAAATATAGAAGTCTTGAAAATGAATCTTACTTCAGACAGATGAATCAAGATACAAGAAGTCAGTCATTTTATTATAGAGAGACCTACTAGAACAAACACAATTTGAAATGTATTGATGGAGGAGGCATGAAACTTAACTGCAAAAATGTGAAAAAGAAAAAAAAAAGGAAAATACAAACTATACTGGGAACCTCTTAGGAAAATAGCATGTCATCAACAGGAAGCAAAATACCTTGATTCCAATCCTCTAAGTGACTGAGAAAGCGTATACATTATTTGGGTCCAACACTCTTCAGCATCCTACAGTTTATGACAGAAAATAATAACGGATGTCACATAAGTAGAGCAAAGTTGTCTCGCAATAAAAATAAGATGATTCACTTGTTAGAGCACCTGTTGCATGTAAATACCATTTTGCTGCTGGGCAAACTGGGGATATTTTTTGCGCAATACCTGCTCAAATGAGTATGCTATAGTTAGATAAAGAGAAAATACACAGTGGACATGGATAGCTGAATGTGTATGCAATGTTGTATGTTATATCACGAAAAATGATTCCTCAAATATCATTCAGAAAAAGTAAAATAATTGTTTTAAACAGTGGAGAGCTCTAAGGCCAGTTAATCTTTCCTATTCCCCAACTTCCCATGGTGAATATGTACATTTTCCATCAATTTAGAATAAGACAGCAATTCAAGTATGAAGGATGTGCAGAGGAACAGACCGTTAAAAATTGCATTGGCACAACAGGCTTGACATTACGGTCAAGATCATTAAAGAGATTCCGGGTAGCAATAGTCAAGTCATGCGACAGAAGGTCTACATCATTGCTTCTACTTGAATTTGTATAACTGTTTGGAGACAACAAAATGAAGAAAATGAATAGACTGCATGATGTAAAGAGCATAAATAATCATGATATAGGTAGAAGAAAAGGAAAATTACTTTGTCAATGTCATCTTCAACTCAGGAACTGAATGCAGGCACTGCACAGTAGAGTTCATGTAGCATGTGTTTCCTAAATTCAATAAACCAGCTGAATGGCCCTGCAACACAAAATTAAATTCCAGTTTGTAATTGCATGATAAGATGGTGGGAGGTTAAACAGACAACTCTAGTTTAATGTTAACACAAATTCTAGGCCAAAAAACTGAGGGACCAGAGTAGCCATGTTATTTGACAACTTTCTGTCATATGAACATGTATGAAATTAAATTCTTCCGAGATATAGATGCCTTTCATTAATGTAGAGGAATAGTCTGTTTCTGCATCACAAACCTAAAACTCCAGTCAAAGCCTATGAGTCAATTAGGAAAAGGAAGTAGGAAGTAAATCAACACTATCCAAGGAAATCAGAATGACAAAGATTTGATGGCATAAGCTTGCATCAATGGAACATGTAACAAATACTAGTGAAGCCCAGATGAGACATACAGGTTTTTGATGATTTGGCAAGTATTACGTTGAAAGTGATCAGGCTTCCCTTATGAATTGCATATAAAAATAATGGATTGCTTCAAATAGTTGTAACCTTACTCAATTTTAATCAATACTTTCACTACTTAAATGGTGCCCAAGCAACTTGTATGGATTCTTTGACAAGCCAACTAGATGCTACAGAATAACAACTTGCACTTTTCTCAAATGGGATCTCGAATGAAAATAGAAAAATACCACAGCAACAACTTGATCTTCCTCTGGTAAGTCTTCCATGAAAACAGGGCCCTTTTCAGGAGCCTTAACAACTTCATCTGCAGTCCCCATCATCATCAATTTTTGACCCTAGTCAAATCAGCAGCTGTCAACTTAACAAAGAACTAGATATGGCAACGGAAAATGGTTCCTAAGAAGACCCCAAAATGAGATATTGCGGGAAGAAAAAGTACCTCTTTCACACCTAATGCTGACCAATCAGCATCATCCTGCATTTTCCAGGAAAAGAGAAAGAGTTCATAAGCAGGAATTATCTAAGCCTCGTAAAGAATAAACTGAAAAGATAATACCACAAATACACATTATCATTGAGATACAGGCATTCATGACATGAATTCATATCCAGGGAGAACAATTAAGAGTTCTACATACCTTCAAAAGACCACCCTTGACCATAATTTTTTGCCTCTCAGGGGGTACACCAGTCAGATCATACATCTGGCATTTAAAAACATAAGGAGGTTGACTGGTATCAATTTCTACAGCAGGAAAAGTTTCCTTCTGCCACTTGACGCTCACTGCATTCAAAGGACACAAAGTTAACATTCAAGGCAAGAATGTGTTCAGTTTACTGTACTTATCTGCATATCAATATTCATGAGTATATAACAAGGTATACATGAAAATTCACAGATGTAAAGTATGCATATTTCTTCTTTGGAACCCCACATATCCCCCTCCACAGCATCCCCAATTACTTGACACCTCTCTCACTAACCACCCGGCGTCCTTCATGAAGTATATCAATGCAAAACACTTCCATATCATATCTCTTCTCAACACACTACTTGTGCACCCCCTCCTAGGACAGCATCTGAAACCCAAGCATGCCAAGCTCAAACTATATGCAGCCTACATAAGCTGCATCGCATTTTCACACACATGCTTTCCATTTGAGCCATTGGCCACAGTCCTAATTTTATTCTCTCAGTAATAGCACGGAGAAAACTTCTCTTATTTTGTCCGCCTCATCTGACCAATCTCTCAATAGGAACATCCGACATTGACAAGCTTACTTTCAAGTTATGGGTCATTAGGTCAGAACCATAATCTTTACGCCACCTAGGTTCTAGAATATGACAAGGGTGATGTCATAGCACTAAACCCATCCTTCTAGGAAGTCCTCAGAGCTAATACCTTATTTTGTTGACTTGAGGAGCTTCATTGGAAGATGACACTTGGTTGAGCCTAGATCAACTCCTGATCTCTCATGCCAACCCTCCCTCCCCCCTCATGCGAAGATGTTCTGCACCTTGGCATGCTCAACCAGCACCCAATGCTGCTGGACATGCCTGCTTGAAAACTGCATGCCAGCTACAGACTCCCCATGGTGTCATACCATCACCTCCCCCACACAGTAACCCAATGCAACAGTGGCAAGTGATCAATCACACCTGGCCCATGCCGCAGCCACCCAACACATCAATGTGTACCACGCACCATGCCAAGTCATACGACTATTTCTCTCACACTCTGCCAGCCAGTCTGAGTTCTCTTTTTCTCACACTACGAAACACTAAAACCTGAATACTGCTGGTTTGGGAACTTTTTCCAGTTTGTATGCAAATCATGCATCACATTGTTGGTGAAAACATGTAAGCTGGGCCTGTCTAAAATGCTGCTGGCCTGTCAGAACAAACTTATCTATTTGTTGCTTGATCTTTCATTGGTAGCAAGTTGCGTCCTAGTCAAGTAGCAGCTTCTCATCAATCCGATCTCATTATTTTGAGAGACATAAGTGAGTGCAGTTGTCACACACCACCTTTGCCCAGTCATACCTCATTCATTTATCCTTCATAAAACAAGGAAGAAAATCACAAAACAAAGAAAGCTCACGGAGTCATGGGATCTAAACAGAAAAATTCACCAGCACATGGTGAAATCCTGCACATATAATTCTAATCTACCAGGGATACTCACCCTTCCAGCCACAAGATATGAAAGCTATGCTACAAGCAATGTGCAATTCAACGTCCTCCATCCTACCATCAATTTCACCAATTTTCTCTTCTAGCATCTATAGGTGCCATTAACCATTGTCAAGCATTTGAAAAGCAGTGTTTGTGCACACCAGTAACATGTTTTCATCTGTATCCAATGCGAGAATCACATGACTAAACCCAGATAGATCCACTGCATCAGAACACCTTTATTCACGAATAAAAAGGTGATTCAAGTAATGGCGGCTCTAAGTTCCCAAAAAGAAAAATATAGAAAAAGACAACAGACAAGCTTCCAAGCTCAAGGCTGAACCCCATTTCTTCCCTACACCTGCCAACCCACCATGCTACTACGAACTGGAGTTAGTATACAAGCAAGACACTACCCTTTCCCAGGATTTGACTCCAAGATTTCTTCTGTTTGAACCTCCTGAGATAAACCCAAGACCCAATACAATGTTCCTTTGGCTACATGAGTCAAAACTTTCTAGCCTCAGTGTCCCAATTCTCTGCCGTTGATAGATTCCATAGAAGTTTCTCATTTCCAATGCAAACTATGCAGCAGATCAATACACTCATAAGCCAGCTAACTATCTCCATGGTTTGTTATGGACATGAAAACTTCTTGTCCGATTCATACTGGTATTCCCAACCACTTCCATGTCTGAAAGAATCAACCCATCTCCAAAATTATAATGAGTCTCAGATCCTCATATATATCTAGAATTACTAGCTACCTAAAAGGTCTCCACCTTCAAAGGACCATTTAACTTAGCTTGTCTAACTTCTGAATGACTTCAACATGTACTATCTGGGAAAGTTGGGTGTTAAAAGTATAATGTGAGAACCATTTAGGTGTCCTGAATCACAATAAGATAGTTAATAAAATGTATAAAAGGAAGAGGATATCCACTGTTCTCTATGCAGTCAACAAGAAGAAATTGTTGAACATTTATTTATCTCCTGTGCAATCAGCAGACAGGTTTGAAATACTTTTACACACCTCAATGGATTAGCCTTTAATTCTCAGAACATCCCAAGATTTAAATGTCTCCATGTCAACACCCCCCCCCCCCCCCCCCCAAGAAAGGTAAATTACTTTCCCAGTCGGACTAAAAGCCCCAAAGAGTAATAGGTCCTCCATTCAATTGAAATGTTTCCTCCCCCTAATAATGCCCAGTTTGTTAAGTTGTATCCAAGCAGCACTTCAACAATGGGAATCAGATGTTAAAGTTTTATTGGATAGGACCTTCCAACTTAAAACCTTAAGGTGAAGAGTGGAGAGGGTTCCACTACTATAAGCACACTGATATTTTTGTCCCTTGTGGAACTATTCTTACATCAGAAAACAACACACCAGAAGTACCGTGAATGCTTCCATGTCCCCATCGACCACCCAGAAAGGTAAATTACTTTCCCAGACAGACCAAAACCCCAAAAGAGTAATCGCCAAAAGAGTAATCGATCTTCCATTCAATTGAAATGTTTCCTCCCCCTAATGATGTCCAGTTTTTACAATTTTCTTAAGTTGGATCCAAACAGCACTTGAACAACGGGAATCACAAAACAGCGCATCAGAAGTACAGTGCCCAGGGTAAGCACACAGACAATGCACCAAGTCCCTCATGTTTTATTTGCATACAGCCAAACCCAACTCAATTCACCAATCCTCTCACACCACAACCCCCACACAAAGGAAAAGGAAAAAAGGGGGAAAAAAAACTCCAAGTAAAAGCAACGAGTGGCTTGTGTCCAGAAAGCCATCCAAGAAGGCCTGAGTGCATACGATTACTGGTAACAGCATGGAGAGAAAGTTCAATACTTGAACAATCCGAGATTCTACAGACAGATTTGGAAACCAACTAAGGATGCTCGATTAACATAGTCAGAATTTAGGGCAAGATTCTCCTTCTTAGGGAAAATTTCTACTTTTTTCATCATCCTAGATAATGATGTTAACAAAAGCCAAGCTATAAGGCCAATTAGCTTGCACAATGGCGCCATCTTAATCAAAGGTTTTGTCTTCAGCCACTGCTGGTCAACTTAATTTCTCAACCGCGCAAAGTAGATTGAGAACCCAAGAGGAACGTAGTGCCCACTCTGCTATGCTGATTCTCACAGACTTTAAACCTACAACTCAATTTTCCCGAGAGCCCAAGAGAAGTACAGGCCACGAAATGGCAATCTCTTCGGCTCCCTGCAATGCACCACCAAAACAAAAGGCAAGCAGCACCATAGAGTTGAGGGCACAAGAGCCGACCGGAGCCCAAAGAAAAGAGACCACCGCGCAACCGCGCGGCTTCATCGACGATCACAACCTAAATAGCAACCACAGACACAACCATGCTAAAATAGATGAATCCATCCGAGATCTGAGGCCACAAAACTGCTCCAAGGAAGCCAGGAGACAACATCACATCCTCGGATTCCAAGGAAGGAGATGGAAATAGAAGAAACGAAGTTATCGACTACAGGACGGGGGACCGAATTCGTCGTACCGGTGGGCATGGTGGTCGCTGGAGGCCGCCCCCCGATGTGGCCGACTGAGAAGCGAAAGCGGGGCAGCACAGACCGGAAACCAACGAGGGATCGAATCGATCGATTGCGGTAGCCGGTCAAGAAAAGTTGTCGGCCCGAACAAAGCTTCCACAGATGCGTATATAGAGAGAGAAAATATGATATTCTCACCCACCTCGAAGTGCCCTGGATGGTGCCTCCGTACACCTAGACCGTCCGTTTTGCTGTCAACGGGTAGGATGAGTTGGTGACACGAAGGGTTCGCTGGAGTGAACTTGCTTGAGCGGGAAGACACCGTATGGCACTTTTATCTCTGTGCGTCCAGCTAAATGTGGGAACTTTTTAGTGTTGTAACCTGTTTTATATTTGGATGCGTAGTAGAAAAAGCGCACTCCATGTATGTATTTAGCTCATGAGAAATGCTATCTGCACGTATGTCACGGTATAATTTCCACGTTAGAATCATCAGGGCGCAGTTGATTGGTGCACCTAGAAAATTTCCACGTCAGCTGCCCAACACACGTCACCGCCTACTCCGCGACTTCCCGATGCGTGTCATCATGAAACCGCCAACATCACAAAACAACAATTACATGCGGTATTTCTTAAACCCAAATTTACTCTTCCCGCCATTTCTGCAAAAATTATATGAAAACTAACTATCTAACTCACACAAGAGCTAACCTTGCATCATCCCACTCTTAGTCTTCCTCACCCCACGAAAAACCCTACCACTGTCTGCAAATCCCGTTTTCTTGCTCGTGCACTCTGGTTCATCCATGGCGCCTAAGAGTTGAACGCCATGCAAAGTATATGTAACATCCCGGGCTTTGGTTGCCTTGTTGTTGATCTTGGGATCACGACGGATCGGATTGTCGAGTTTTGAACGCGGACGTGTTCCTTGTCGCCTTCTGGTTGAGAAGGCGACGACCCCTATGTTGCGTTTCTGTGGTCTTCTGTGGCTGGTGCCACGTGTCCGCACTCATGTGTGTGAAGGCGACATGTCAGTTGTCGCATTCACTTGAGGCACATGCGAGCATGACACGTGGCCTGGAGGTTGTCTGTCTGTCAGAAGACTTGTCGGAACTTTAAGAAGGCGACAAGATGTTTGTCACGTTCTGGTTAAGAACGCGATGCCTATCTTGTCACGACCTCAGTCCCGAGGTCTTAAGGCTGGCAAGCATCCCTTTCTTCTTCTTTCTTCTCCTTCCTCCCTTCCCTTCTCCTCTCCGCGGTGGGGAGCTTCTCCTCTCCTTTCTCAGGCGGTTTGGGCGTGGAGGTGCCGGCATGCTCGTGGCAGAGCGTTGGAGCGGCGTGGAGCAAGGAGGAGGCCCAATCCGATGTGAAGGGCCCCAACGAGTCTGGCTCGTCATTCTCAGTAGGGATCTCTTGCTCTCTCTTACTGTCTTGAGGAGATGGAGCTTGTTTTATGCTATCCTCCCTATGCTCGAGGCTTGCTTGTGGTTTTGCACGGAGAAAGCTTGTTGGTGGTGCTCCCTCTTTGTGTTTAGTTTAGTTCTTGTGTTTGTGGGCGAGGAGAGGTGGCATTAGTGCCCCTCGAGCCACTTTTAGTTTCCTTTCTAAGTGTGCTCTCCTTCCTCCCTTGTTTGGGGGCATTGTTGTAGCTTGGGGGACCATGGCTTGCCCCCATTCGTGGTTAGGCTTCTGTCTGAGGTCGCGATAGGTTAGTTGTCGCGACACCAGTCAGAAGGCGACGTGCAACCTGTCGCGTTATGATGACGACAGTTTGGCCGTCACGTTCCCTTTTACCCTTCTATTTCCCCGTTTCCAGTCTTGGTGGGGTGGCCCGTGTCCAAATTGATTAGAGGGAGGTCTCTCCCAACTTGGCACGGGCCTATCTTCCTATTTGGTGGCTTGCCACTATGGTTCCTTTGGGTGTGGGTCTTGGGGTGGTTCTGCCCTAAGGGTCCTGCCTTAGATGAGGAACGCGACGGGTCGATACGTCGCATTCTGAATCTGAAGGTGACACCTTCTTTGTCGCCTTCTGGTGGTGACAGGTCCCTTGTCGCGTTCTGGTCGCGACAGTTCCTTGTCGCGTTCTGGTCGCAACAGTTCCTTGTCGTGTTCTGTCGCGTCACGACAGCTTCTCTTGTCACCTTCTGGTCACGACGGGTTCTTGTCGCGTTCTTGCTGCCAGTTCAGTTTTCCTCGTTTTTGGGCTTCGTGAGGGGGTCTATGCCTAAGTTTTAGGGGAATGTTTCTTCCCCAACTTAGGCACATGACTGGTGTTCTGTGGTTACTCTGCCTTGTTGGGCTGAGGTGTGTGTGCTGGGGTTGGCCGACGGTCCTCCGGGTGTTCTAGAAGGGGTGTCGTGCGTGCCTGTGCTTGCTGGCTTGTCTTGGTTCAAACCAGCTGTGTCATTTGCTTGTTGTGGCTGCCCCGCCTGTTCTCAGTTCACCCGTGCTTGGCACTCGAGGGCTTTTCCGTTGTAGAGGTTTCACCGTTACTTGGACCCCCAGTCCCCGCACATGTTGAGGGAGTTCTCCAGGCGGCGGGCGAGCTCGAGCTCAGACTCTGGTAGCAGAGGGAAAACGGTGGTGGACAGCGGCGTAGAGTCATTTGTAGAGCTCTCTTAGCTGAGTTTGGGATGCCGAGGTGGTTCGGTTGTTCTTCTCCGGCGCAAATCACTAGTCCTTTCTCACTGCCTCTCTCAGCGTTGGTTCCGGAGCCACATCATGGTGTCAAGCGTGGGGCCGCAGCTCAGTCAGGCTGCGGTTGTTTGTGTGTGGTGTTCTCTGTGGTGGCTCACTGGCCTCACTCTACCGGGGAGGTTATAGGTAGAAGCCGGTGGCTGGCAAGCAGAGGAGTGGCCGGTGTGTCCTCCTCTTAGCTACCAGTGGCAGTGGCTTGGTTGCTCTTGTCTTGATGACGTTTCTTTCACAATGTTTCCAAGTGTGTCTCGTTGCCCTAGCCTGCACGGTGGGTGTAGCCTAGCCGTATCTAGCTTCCGCGGGTGTGTTGGTCTGGCCTTGTTGGCCTGTGCTTATGGTGGTTTCCGCACTGCGTGCCCTATCGGGTGCCTTGTGCAGGCACCCGACTGCTATTTTCGTAATCTGTTCCTTGGTGACGTCTGTGGTAGCAGCCCGTTGGTGGTTCCTTGATCTTGTGGCCTGTCCGGGGTCCAGGGTGTTTCTGCTTGTGGCCCTCGACCTTGTGGAGTTTGAGGTGGCCGTGTTTGTGGTGAGACATCCTTCTCACGTGGTTGCTTGGTGTTGTTCGTGGCGACACCTGTCTGCATGCCTTCCTTACCTCATGGAGGTCTGGATAGCGGTGCTTGTGTCGTGAGACTCTAGTCTCACGTGGTTGCTCCGGTGTTCCGTGAGCTTCTTGTCTCGGCGGATGCGTGCCGAGGTTTGCTTCCGCATTGTGTCTGACTCCACTGGTTATGCGGGAGTCGTGTGTTGCCCGATCCTGGTTTTGGGTCATGGCGTTACTCTGTTCCACTGCTTTGTAGTACTCTGCATAGGTGTTTCTATTATTTTCTAGAGTAGTTGCTTCTCTTTTCTTTGTAGTTCCTGGCTGCTCTGGCTGGTAAGGGACTGGTTATCCCTACTGAGTCTGTTCGCGAGGCTCACCCCCTACTTTCTTCAGGTAGGGACTCGCTGTCGCAGAGTTCGTTGCCAGACGGTTGTGGTGACGGTTTGTTACGCCGTGCGTTGCCAGCAATGTGAGATGTGAGTGTGTGAGCTCTTGTACTGGTGTGAGTTGAGAGTTGCCTTTTTGCACGTCCTCGAGTATGCCCCTTAAGGATTGCACTTTTCTTTCTGTACCTGTACTTTATTTGGGACATGTTGTACATAATTCCTTATTAATGTACGAATTTCTTGTTATAGTTATTTGAATTCATTGCTTATCTCACTAGACTAAATTCTAACCCTTCTGGTCTTCGGATCCGTGGTGACGGTGCGACCTTCGGGTCCCTGGCGGGGGTCCGGAGGTCGTGTCGTACGTACAGCTAGTCTATCGACATGAAGAATGTGGCGATGCGTGACTTTGGCAAAACGCCTATAATTCAAAATCTACTCATTGGAATTCGATGAAACCAATTAGACATGAAACTAGACTTGATGATCTACACATTGGTATAAGATTTGTTAAGGTTTGGCCCGAGAAAACCTACCTTTTGGGTTTATGAAGTCTCGTTCTTCAGAAATCCATTGTTCAGACCACTGTTTGAAGAACGCTTAATACTCCATGTATACTGCATGGAAGTTGGGCATTCCAGTTGAGTTAGAACGTAGACTTGACCCTCTTTCTAGGGGTATAGGCCTTGCATGATGGGATTTAGGTTTGACCTACCTTTGGTTGACTCCAAGAGGATGGTTTGCACAGGCTGAAGCAGACGAAAAGAGGAAGAAGATGAGCTCTTGTGGTCGATCCACAACTCCCCAGCCACCAAGAGCTCCTCCACATGACCCCCCAGAAAGTTGTAAAACTCGTCCCTAGGGTTTGGTGAAGAGTATTTAAGCAACCATGGTGTTTAGGAGTCCTATTGTGACAAGGAAACTAGGGTTACTTTTGGCCTATTAAGTTTCCTATTTTGAGGATTTCTTCCTCCTTTGAGTGTGTGAGGCTTTAAGAAACCTGCCACCATAGTTAATCACGAATTGGGGTTTCCAAGAAAGCATGTTCTCATCCCATTCAACTCCAATTGCCTTTTTCTAATTTCAGCCGATTTATGGTTACGAATTTTCATGTATTTTCTAGCTTCATTAGATTTTTGGGCCAAATGCCTTCATTGCCCAATTATGATATTGGGGTCATTAATATATAATGTTGGAAGTCTCTCCATATTTTTTATTTAATTTTAGTTGCGTCGTATTTCCGTGTTAACAATTTTCCGACTTGTTTCCTAATTTGGATAATCGGTCACAATAATTCTTAAACCCTAGCCCAATATTTTTATTGACCCAAATTCTTAATGGGTCATTAGAGGATATTATTTTAAGTCCATATATGATTTTTATTTAATTTTCTGACTCATCCAAGTATGTGTGATAATGATTTTTCGACTTATTTATGAATTACCGATATGTCGCAAACACTTTAACTTGGCTAATCTGATTTTTCTTGGCACAAATTTCTTTGTGGAACATTTAGTAATAATGTTTGGGGTCGATTTATAATTTTTACAGAATTTTTTGATGTGTTTTAGTGCATATGATAGAGGTACGTATGTTTTAAATAATCTGATATTATGGAATTATTTATTTCTATTTATTCAAAATTTTTACTTATTAAATTTTCTGAGGTGCCTACACCACTAAGTCGTGCCACAACCTCCCGGTGGTCACCACCACGACCCCGCCACGATTGGAGTGCCTAACCGACATCCGACAGCTCACTGAGCGCACACCAACCGACGCGGAGCACACAATCTGGTGTCGACAACTCCCAGACGTGGCGCGCACCAAACTAACCGGAAAATAGCTGAAACCGCCAGTCAGAAACCCGCGACTGAGCCCCTCAATAGACCGTGCTGTTGAGACGAACCGATCAGTAACTCACTCTGTCACTAGCGACTAGACAGAGGACATACTTACTGACAGCAACCGAGAAAAACACCAAGAGGTCACCACAAGACCTCCACCAAACGCCCCACACAACTAGCAACAGCTCGCCAGCCACAAAGCCAAACGAGAGTCTCTTAAGGGCGACCTGAACCAAGCGATAGTATGCACGTGGAGAACACCACGACATGCAAGGCATTGTCCCCCAGCACCACTCGATCTCACCTAGATCATCCTCGTGGTCCGACAAGCACACAACGACTGTGGACCACATAAACTAAACCAAACACTCATAGGCACATGCGCAAGGCAAAACCAGGAAAGACGTCTGAGGTTGGAAAAGCTAGGAAACTCAAGACGTCGGAAAACTACACGGGAATCAAAACAACTGCAAAGGTCAAGGACAACACGTCGACCTCAGAGGGACCCAGACCAAAGCAGAGTACCACAACTGAACACACTCGCTCCCAAGCGAGAGGGAAAAACCCGGACACAGGCCACGACCAAGGTCTGGCGTACCACTAATAGGCTACCTAGACAAGGCAAAGTAGACACCCCACAACGGTAACGGTATAGCCACACAGCACACAGACCAGCAAGAAGTGTCCCAGAGGCAGAAAGCTCAACGCCTCCAACACCGAGAAAACTCGTGAAACGACGCATGAAGCTACGATCAGGCACACGGCACAACACACTGGGGCTATCACAAGCACCGGGAGCCACCCAAGGTATACACAATGCCCAAGGCTCCAGACGGCACAAAACCAAAATACTCTAGCACGAGCACGAGTGCCATCACAAGCACCAAAACTAGGCAAATGCAACACAGTTGCACCAGCGTCGAAACAACACAGGCTAACAAGAAGACTCTCCACAAGAGCCTACTAAAAGCCACACACAAGGACCGCAAGCTGAAAGGGCAAACACCACACCGGCCTCGAACCCTTAAGGCACAAGAACACAGAGCCATCAAAAAAAAGCTCAAGGTCAGTATGCAACTGCGCCAGCGACCTAAACGACAGGGCCAACCGAAGGAGACTCTCCACCAAAGACCCACAAGGGAACAACGCAGAAATCCAGCAGCTTCAAGAGCTCAACAACCACATCGATCTAGAAGCACACAAACACAAGGCACCACTCCTACCACATAGACAGAGAGGGCCACACACCAAACGTGACAAGTGCCTCCAAAGCACAGCTGAGGCACAAGCAAAACACACCCAGAATGATGCCTACACAAGTAAGCCACAAAAAAAAAACGTGCTGCCTCACACGGAACACAGGGCACGCTGCCCTACATCGTCTAGTCAGGCATAAGGAACCAGCATAGCAAGGAAAGGTACAATAGGTACACCACGACCCATCGTACCACAGGAAAAAATGTACACAAGGGGACACCAGCTAAACCTCAAGACAGCTCAACGGAGGACCTTCACCACGAAGTCGCCACGGTGCACAACACGACACCAAATCACACCATGGCAGAGCACCACCACGCTGAGCGACCCACGAAAGTAGAGGAAAAGGCACGCAACAGGCCTCCTCCCGCACACGAAAGAGAAAACAGCAACACAAGCTAGCACTCCCACGAGAGGCACAGCCAGCCGAACCCACGACGCTCGCCAAACAACCGTTTGCAAGAGCGCGTTGGCACAGAAGAACAAGGAAACTAAACCATAGGGACACACCCGCAGTCCCGCCACACACAGCAAAACTTGGAAGCGAAACACCACGGTGAACCGGCCAAACACAGGGCCACACACATGTCAAGTCCCTCACCTTGACTAGAGGCAGACAAGCACTCACATCAACAGTCCAACCCAAAGTTTCACAACACAGCAAAGTGCTAGTGCACACAACTAGCCAAACATCATATGTGACGGACCAGGGTATTTATGCCCATTAAGGCTCCATATCCAGATCCGCCTCCCGCGAACGCACCGAAGTGTCGCAAGGGATATCTCCACTCGTGTCCAGTAAGAGTATAAAAGACAAACCACAATAATATCAACACAAGAAAGTACATGTCTCATATCTGTTCACAAATTGTACAACTGTCCCATTACATTAATACATGTCCAATTAAAAAGAGTACAACTACCTGGGACACTACCCCAGGGCACAAGCTCACACAACCACTACTACTAACTACTGCTGGTGGTACAAGTCTTCACAACGCCACTGCAAGCCCAAACACACGCGCAAGCCCTGAAAAACTGTAGGGTGAGCCTCAACAAGTCACTGGCTCAGCAGGGCTACCCAAAACACACGATAACCCACACACCTCGACCCAATGTCCTCACTGCAACAATATGCCAACCATTTCATCCCAACATCATTACAATAATAACAATTAAACATGCTTAAATAATAAACATACTCCTCAGAAGAAAAGTAGGACTACGACTACATAATATCATTAGTCAGCCCACAACCAAAGTGCCTAAGCCACAGTCTCACTGCACACTGCTACAACAAAGGTGTTGCCTACAACTATAAGCCACACAGGCAAGTCACTGCCCAAGCTACAAGCTTCACAGCGAACCTCAACACTTGAGTAGTAGGACTGCTAACAAAGAGCTGGTCCTTTATACTCCAAACCACTTTACAACAGAACTACTCAAGGTAATAGAACTGGCTAACACGAGCCACTCATAACACACTAAAGCTATCATTGGAATCATACCCAAGAAGAGAGTAAAACTCAACAAGTGAAGGTCCACACGCCTCCACAGAGCATAAGCTCAACTAAATCACAATAGCCTAGGCCATAAGCCTCATCGGCAAATTACCACAAAGTAACATAATTAATAATCACAACTAATCCACGATAATCTTATAAACAAAGATCTATTTAAAACAGTTAGATACAACAAGTAGCAGGTCAACACAGACCTCCACAACACACAGTACCCGAAAAGGTTGGTACACAATGTACCATCACAAAACTACAAAGTAACCCCGAAGGAAAAAAATAGGTACTTACTACTCTGAGGTACCACAACACACCACCGAACAAGGGTACCGGTAGGTGATAAAACCCACACTGAACCATAATTATATATACCTTAATTAGGCCACAATTTAGGTAAAACCTTAATCGACAAGTCACACAAACCACAACTCAGTCCAAACTGTTCCACACCAGGCACACCTCGAACTGGTCAACCTCGACCACAGTCACAAACTTACGAACTACGACAAGTAGCAAGCACGAGTCAAGCTACAACTAGCGTAAGCGAAGCACGAGTCAGAAAGAACGACGCCACCACACGGGAACGAACTACTGGTGATCAGGCCAATATCCAACCCGACAACACACACGAAACTACCTCTCAGTCTCGCAGTCACGGACGAAAGGTCCAACTGCCGCTCCACTAGGAAGAAGTCAAACACTGTGGAGACCAACCAACACCACACCTGCAGACACACAACTGCAGCCCATGCCTGGCACCTCTAAAGTCTCTGGCCGGAGCACTCTAAAGTGAGGCACTGGAAACAGGACTAGCTGGGGACCAGTTCGACTACTGGTGTCCGTACCCCCAATTACGAGCGCGCTACAAGCGACTACACACCCACAACACAAGCCGCTGCCCTACTGCCGTCTTTCCCTCAGCCGGACTTACAACTCAAGCACAAAAGTGGAGGGTGTCCAGGAAGACGACACAGACCTCAACGTACCACACTGTACCGGTACAAAACCCCGAGCACAACCAAACACACGTGCCTGGCTCACAAGAACCTGGGGTACCCGACTAGAGAGGCATTCCGAATAGGCGCCGGACCCCCACACTCGCTAGCACAAACCACGATACTTACACATATAACCTTTACTTATAATTTCACAATATTCAAGTGTTTGGATTAGCTTAACATCGGTCACCGTGTGACCCCAAAGCTATCCCACACCAACACATACTGAACCACAAACTTGCCTATCATTGTCACGAAATGACCTTCGTGCAACACAGACCACTTACCACATAAATCAATCTAACACTATTCGAAAGACAACAACAAACCAGGCTAGGTCCACATATGACTTCTGCCCAAACACCACAAAGTCATGGCTAGGCTCACACAAGAACCTCACTGCCCAGTTACTACGATAAATCACCAGAATTATATTACCACAAAGTGTGTAACACACACACACACACTCAAACCACTAGACAATACATACATATTACACCCTAGATGGTGTACCACACGTCTTCCACGTAAACCACATGTCCAACACATGGACAACAACCACATAATTAACACTACGTACATCATACTTTATTCACGTAAACACTGCTTCATTACATGAGGCAGTATGCTCCAAGAGCATAACAGTGCACTGGCTCACACCGGTCATCGCCATGCACACACACAAACACACATTATTCATAACCAGGAAGGCTACGTAAACAACATTGCATGGATACATGCACAGGTTGGCGGCAACATCGACTGCCGCTTGAAGGAAGTAAACGGCAAGCGATCTAGCCGTCTATCTCTTGGCTGATGAACCCTGGCGTCAATCGATGTTGACGCCAAGATCTTCAACCCCAGACCCTGCAGAAACCCTAATCGATCCCACATGCATTCCTGACCCCGAAATCATTAGAAAATAAGAGGAAACAGTTCCTCTAACTCCCATGCATTATAATTAAACTAAAACAACATGCTTTACTACATAAAATCATCAAACCACCCATTAACCCCACATGGTGCAACTTAATCCGAAAATACAATAAAAATGCTGGTTCAAGTGATTAAGTTGTGTTTTAATGTTTCTAACAAGCTAACAGGGCTCGACCCCTACCTCAGAAACGCAATTAAACTCCCGAGGAACCTCGAATCACGCCGAAACCCGAGAAACGTCCCATGAACACCGCGCTCCAATCCGTCATTCCCCGCCCGATCTGCCGCTACCACGCGCACCACGGCCTTCCCACGAGCTCCCGCCGACCGTCAGAACTCACGAAGAAGCTCAAGGGTGAAGGTGGGGAAAGAGGAAGGGAAAGGAGGAGAAAAAGAACAGAGCTCGGGTCTGCCATAAAAACACAGGCATGCCAGGTTACGTCAACCCTTTGGCCGTTTAACCAGACCGCCACAACTAGACGTCCACAAAGCTTGACGCCAAGTTCAACAGTCGACGTCCTCATCGATGGACGTTAACACCATGTTAACGGCACACCCACTGCCGCCAACACACAGTCGACGTCACCCACCTGGACCCAACACACTGTGTCCAGCAAGCTGAACACCAACACGAACCCAAACCAAACCTGGTAAGGATCTAACAAGAAACACACAACACTAATGGGCCTCACATTGGCCAGCAAACCCACTAAACCTGGATCCACGGGGATCCGAAAAACGCGCGACGTTACATCTAGACCTCAAACCAAAGAGGTAACACGGAAGACATCAATGACAAAGAGATAGCCCCAAAGAGAGAAACCCTCACCAGGACAAACAAACAGTCTGGGAAACATCACCAGAATACAAGCAACAAGCGATGCACCTCAACCCAGAGGGCAACGCAACAGTAACCAGAAATGAGCACAACATTGTTCTGGGGAAACCTCACTTCCATCAGAACCAGCAGAGAAGGACTCCGAGAGCACCTTACCAGAGTTCACACTAGCCAGCACAAGGCCGACAATAACCACACAAGTGTCGCAGCGCTCAACCAGTGGTGCAACACGGCACACAGAGCACCTACTTAGCTCGAGCAACGAAGCCGACTGAGCAGGGTACAGTGCACAATGGCGCACAGGCACGCGAGGCCAAGTGTCACGCCCTGATGCGGAATATCGAAACGTGAGGCAGTTGCAAGTAGGTGAGTATAGAGCGTAGAATAGACAACAAACCATTGGACAATTAAATAATGCAAAATCAAATATCTTTCATTGATAATTCAACTATTGTCTATTACATCAACTAACTCAGAGCCATACCATAGGGCCCAATTGACTCTAATACATAGAATGAAACAAAAGACTAACTAAGACATCTAAGATAACATAGTGGCGTCATGGCACTCGTGGATCACTCTTGGTCCTCCCCATCCTCGTGAGTGTACTCATTCTCCTCGGCCTCACCTAAGAACACAATGACAAATAACATAGGGTGAGCGACAATGCCCAGTAGGATTTATATCTCATGGTGCGGGCAAACTTTACATGATTATGTATTAAAAGTAGAGTCACTATATGATAGAGCGAGAGAGTCATGTAAAGTAAGAGATAGCACGATAGCATGTGATTGAAATAGCACAAGTTTTCAAATATAGCACAAAGCGGGATGGCCATAGCACAAATAGCACAATGTATAATGCTAGCACAACGAGTATAGTATATCACTTTTATTGTCATTTAGATAGTCGAGATAGATAGCACTTGAGTGTAATGCCAAAACACTCTGGTCAATTAACTCCCGCGAGCACTAGCACTTCTGGGCGCACCTTCCAGGACTAGACCGGGCCCTTTTATATTGCCAGGCATTAGTTATATTGTTTATCTTTAGAAAATCAGTCAAATGGCCAATAGAGAGTACCAAGAAATAGATGAGAGTACTAGATGAATAGACGAGATAGCAGAGAGAGTGTGAATAGATGAGCGAGTAGAGTATAGATGAGAACTATAGGTCTTGCACATAAAACGTCGATTAACGGGCGATAGTCACAGTTGCACAACACGCGCATTTAGTGTTGGCAGTCAGGTGGAATTCACTACCCTTCCACTGGCCATGTTATGCACAAGTCCAAAGGTCCGGCGTGATTCAAGATAAGAGAGAACTTTTAAAGCCATTTGGATCATATTGATCCCTAAAGGTGTTATGGGCGTTATGGTACAACCAGCTCGGTCTCCATGAGGGATCCACAGAGTACGGAGTCTTACGGAGGTCTTAACAAAAGGTCCCTTGTCCACCAAAACGGAATGTCTAATAGAGAGGTTCCAACTTGTCAAGAGAGTAGTGTGTAGAGAAAACAAGTTTCTCGATGTTCTAGAGGAATTCTAGAACAGTGGAGCGGCGATAATGGTATTCCAATCCACGTAAGAAAACAGAAACAATGTCATTATTATCATGGGTGAATAATGTGCAATTATTGAAGTAAATTACCATATAATTTATTTCATGTATTTTCTGCACGATTTCGTGGCAAGGATAATCGTTTGGTGTGTGTATGTGTATGAAATCATGAGAGTATGTAATAGTCGTGCACAATAATTTTAAATTTTAAGAAAACATGTAAATATATCAAAGTTGATTAACATAGTTTATTATGTTCATTACACAGTATTACGGGTATAAATATGCTTAACAAGCCTAACACATCATTTAAACAGAAGAATAATCGATGCTGGAATAATACAGGTAAATTGTGACGGGTATGATGGTCGCGTTTAATAGTCGGGTTAGAAACGCAACGACGAGGACCGTCATGTTCATGCAAACCTAATTATTCAAAAGGCACGATTTCCCAGAGGCTGGAAACAACAGTAAAATACAACGACCTTAGTGGTCGCGTTTCAGAAGTCTTCTGACAGTCAACGGGCACACAGTTTGATGCACGGGATGAGGGAAACCCTAGCTAAAATGTGATGACATGGCAGTTGCCTTTTAGGTAAACATGACGGTCATGTCCGACGCGATACAGTCGATTGAATCGCGACGTCTGGCTCGGTCGCGATTCAAGGTTCAACCCAAAAACAGAAGAAACATGCAGCGATCTTCATGCAACGCTTATAACTCACATCTAGAGCACTTAGGACAAAGTGGTGAACATGAAACTTGTAGGGGACATCAAGTAGAAGAGATATATGCCTTTGGACCGAATCAATTTGGTCTTGTTAGGCATGCAAACTAGCTTAATCAAGAAATGGTACAGACTTGCGCGATGATGGGAAAACGCTTATAACTCGATGGATGCATGATGAAAATTAGGCAAATCACTTGCATATGAAACTACATGTAGCTTTACAAGATGGTATGAGTTTAGTTCTTATTTAGCCTGAGAATACCTACCTTTGTGAAGATCTAAGACCAGATAGTTGCACAGGTCGCAGCAGAGCACGGTTGAGGAAGTGCTTGGTCTCCAGCCGTTCTCCTCTACTCCTGGTGCCCTAGCACAGCCTCCCACGACCCCAACACCATGGTCAACCTTCCCCTTTAGCCTTAGGAATGAATACTTATATGTCTAGGGTTTATTTCAAGTCCTAACATAACTAGGAAAGGTGGGGTGCGGCCATAGCTAGTTTCCTTCCTTGTTTGAAGATCTCTTCTCCTAATTGGAGTGGGATTACCATTAGATGGTGCTTGCTATGGTGGGTGATGAATTTGGTTGTCATTCATGGCTAATTGCCATGGTTTAAATCCCTATTTTACCCTTTCCTATTTTATATACAATTATGGTCACAAATTTCTTGGGTATTTTCCTCTTATTCCATAACCCAACTCCTAGCTTGGCCAATAACCTTGAGGTGAGCTAATATAATAAGCCCATAGTTCTTATTGTTTATTGGGTGTTGTTTAATTCATTTCCTTTAAATATTTTATTATTATTTATTTAAAAATATCGGGTTGCTACATCCTCCCCCTCTTAAAAAGAATTTGGTCCCCAAAAAGGTCAGGATAGTTTCGCCTGATGATTCCTTCAGGTTCCCATGTGGCTTCTTCTATTCCACGATTATTCCATGGAACCTTAACCACGTGAATGGGACGATTCTTGAGTTGTGTACCTTCCGTTCCAATATCTTGATTGGCTTTTCTTCATATGTCATGTCCTTATTCAGCACCAACTTCTCATGGTGAATATGTGAGTAGGATCGTACACATATTTTCTGAGCATAGAGACATGGAACACGTTGTGTACGAAAGCCAGATTTGGTGGCAACACCAGCTTGTAAGCAACCTTACCAACCCTTTCGAGCACTTCTTAAGGACCGATGAATCTAGGATTGAGTTTTCCTTTAACACCAAACCTTTGAATGCCACAGGTAGGAGATACCTTTAAAAGTACTTGGTCTCCTACTTGAAATTCTAGATCTCGCCTCCTTTTGTCAGCATAACTCTTCTGTCTGGACTAAGCAATCTTGAGCCGATCTCGAATCACCTGTATATCCCTAGTTGTATTTTGTACCATTTCTGGACCTAACCATTGTTGTTCCCCAACTTCATTCCAGCATATAGGAGATCTACAGTTCTGTCATAGAGTGTCTCGAATGGTGCCATTTTAATATTCGCCTGATAACTGTTGTTAAAGGCAAACTCAATCAAGGATAAGTGCTCATTCCAGTAACCTTGGAAATCTATAGTGCATGCTCTTAACATGTCTTCTATAATCTGGTTGGTCTCTCAGTCTGCCCATCCGTTTGCGGGTGAAATGCAGTACTAAAAATGAGCTTAGTACAAGTGCAGTTTGCAGTCCCTTCCAGAAATGAGGTGAATCTCAGATCTTGATCCGAGACAATGGATGATGGAACACCATGCAGTCTCACGATCTCTTTGACATATAGAGCGGCTAATACCTCCACAGACCACTTACTCTTTATAGGTAGGAAGTGTGCAGATTTGGTTAGTCGGTCGACAATGACCCATATGGCGTCGAGTCCACCACGAGTCTTGGGTAAACCCATGATGAAGTCCATGCCAATACTTTCCCATTTCCACTCTGGAATCTCTAATGGTTTAAGCACGCCAGCAGGGCATCTGTGTTCTGCCTTTACATGTTGGCAAGTAAGGCAATGAGCAGCATGCTCAGCTACCTCTCTCTTCAGTTCAGCCACCAAAACGTTCTTTTCATGTCCTGACACATTTTGGTACCTCCAGGATGAATAGTATACTTCGTCTGGTGAGATTCATCCATTAACTTTCTCTTCAATTCTTTGTTGTCTGAACACATGTCCTTCCTTGGAATACAAGTCTTCCATCCTCGTCATAGCAAAGTCCGACCTTTCAGCTAATGTTTCCTTGACACGAAGCAAGAATGGATCGCTATCCTGTTGTGCTTTGATCTCTTCTAGCATGTCAGATTGAATCTTGATATTGGCAACCAGACTCGATCATCCCTATGTTCAATGTTCAGTCTAATCTAGCGAATTGTTCTAGTAGTTGGCATCTCACCAGAACTAAACTTGATAAAGATGCCATCAGCTTTCTAGTAAGAGCATCAGCCACAGCATTTCCCTTGCCTAGATGGTACTGGATGTTGAAATCAAAATCCTTTAGGTATTCAAGCCATCTCCTGTGCCTCATGTTAAGTTCTTTCTGTGAGAATAAATACTTTAAGCTCTTATGGTCTGAATAGACAGTAAATTGCTCACCATATAAATAATGTCTCCATATTTTTAAGGTGAATACATGACAGCCAACTCTAGATCATGCATAGGGTAGTTGACTTCATGCGCCTTTAATTGTCTTGAAGAATAGACAATGACCTTCTCCTTCTACATCAATACACAGCCAAGCCCAATTCCTAAGGCATCGGTATAGACAAAGAAACATTCTCCCTCTATTGGAAGAGCGAGAACAAGGGCTGAGGTCAGACACTCTTTTAGGCCCTGTTTGGTATCGGGATAAAAATAGTGAGAATGGGGATATACCATCCTTTGTACCATAGTTTATCTCTGTATCATTTGGTATAGTCATGAATAAGAAAAGAGGATATCATTAAAATGTGTTTGGTACAAAACAGGATAGGAATAAGGATAACTTGTTGAAAAATTATTACACATTTTAATTCAAGTTTTCTGTACAAAGATGAGGAGGAGAAGGTGAGTGGGGCTGTGGCGATGGCGGTGATGTTGGCATCGGAGGGGCGGGATGGAGAGGCCCTTTCTTACACTTTCTTCTAGCTCTTGGCGGCCGACTGTGGAGTGATGGTCGCGAAGCTGGCGGTCAAGTAGGTGGAGAAGCACCAGAGGAGGAGAGCGAGGAACATGGCGGCAAAGGCCAGCTCCATCCAGGAAACGATCCTGAGGGGTCTGCTCGCCAGCACCGGCCTCCTCCAGATGACGACGCGATCGGGGCTCCCCTTGCGGCCATCTGCAGCACTGTTCAACGAACGCACACACCGGAGAATTAGAAGACCGCAAGCAAAAGATGAACCGCTGGGAGGCAAAAACTGGTCAAGTGGGTACCTCTGCTTGCCAGGGCGCGGCCGGTGCCCTTCACAAGGTGGAGGTAGAAGCATCCGAGCGCGGCAATGAAGAGGACGGGGAATGTGTAGATCAGAATGGTCGTCCCTAGAAGGATCGAGCATGGGAGAGGTGGTCATGCACCGTCAAATAGATGGAAAGAGATAGGAATGGCCTGCATCGTGCCCGCCATTAAATCTAGAGATTAAGATGGCGCTGCTACTGCCACCACTGCTGTTGCTGCTGCTATGTACCCTGCGTGCCGAAGTATGTGGAGTTGGTGTCAGACCGGAGCTTAGGCTGCCACTTCTTCCTAGAGGAGAGGGTGTTGGCCCCATCATCCTGCTCCAGACATCCCCATTAGGGTCGTCGCCATCCTAAATCCAAAAGTTGCCTTCTTGTCCTGCGGCGGCCGCAGGCGCAAGAGGAGGTAAGGGAGGTGCAGGACGAAGGGGAAGGGCCTTGGAGGAGGATTTCCGTGGTGGGTTTCCAGACGATCGATTGGGAGAAATGGTTGCCCTTGTTGCTCGACAAGGCAGGGACTTGTAGCGCTATACCAAAGACAGCCATCGCCTCATCGTCAGGTTCATCTCCTCCACAATCGCTTGTTTATCTACAACTTTCTGGGTAGATTTGGAACCCCAGTTTCTGAGATGGGTTCGTCCAATTTACTTATGTTCCCGACAATTGGGAGTCACCAAACGGGCATCTGGGATATTTTTTTTTATTTCTTCGGACCCTAACCGAGGGCTCCTATTGTGAATTCCTCGATATTTAAATCTCCATTTCATTACAATCCTGCTCTGTTTTCGTTCTTCTGATAACAATTTTTCTCACATGTTTTCTTCCAACAGATGCATCCCTTACAAAGTTGGGTCGGACAAGACGGTGAGCACGGCATTGCCATCGACCAGGCACTGCAAGTCCTTGTCATCAGCACTCAAAAGGGATGGGAGATGTTGTTCCCAAGGGTAAGATACCATTCCAACCCAAAATCCAGGTTCTCTTTATGCAAACCTGTGTTTCAACACTCACAGCTGATATCAGATGGGAAGTTGAGTGTTGTTTCCGTGATGTGTCTTGTCTACAGGGAGGTTGGGAAAGCGACGATCTATAGAAGAAGCCACTTCCAGGGAGGCCATGGAGGAAGTCGGCGTCCTGGGAGACGTCGAGGAAGAACTCGACAGGTGGTGGTATCAGAGTAAATCCCACAACTCGCGCAAGGTGGTGGTATCGTGTAGCACCTTCGACGAGGCCCTTGGTGAGGGAGAAGTCGATTTGGAAGGGTTTCTCCAGGTTGACGCCAGGGCGGACCTTGTCCGGCAGCCAGGAAACGAACTCTCCGCGTAGTGAGCCAACCGAGAACCTCCGCTGGGGCTTCGGGCGCCTGATCTCCCCCTCCCCCAGTAGCGGCGCATTCACCTCCTCCCTCCACCCCCTCCATCGCACACCAGAATATCCGATGCCGCCTCTGTTGCTGCTGCAATGTCCTTAGGGCACGGAGGGGAGAGGGGCCGAATGGGGGGGAAGGGGAAAAAAAAGGGGATACGCGGAGGAGGATACTTCATTCCCACAAAAAGTGGGAATGATATATCCCCAATCATATCTCTATTCTTAGAGATATCCTTGGTCAACTTATCATTAGGATATCACCATAAATTTGGTGATACCAAACACAAGAAAGAGGATAGACCAAGGATATCCTCTCCTATCTTGATACCAAACAGGGCCTTAGAGTTTGAAAACTCTTCTCACACTCCTTACTCCAGAAGTAGGGATTCTCCTTTCATGTAAGACGCGTGAGAGGAACGACGATCTTGGAGAAGTCCTTTATGAACCGCCTGTAGTAGCCAGCCAGTCCCAAGAAGCTTCTGATTTCTGTGACATTGGTTGGTCTTTCCCATTTGAGTACAGCTTCAACTTTGGAGGGATCAATAGAGATGTCGTCCTTTGAAATAACATGGCCCAAGAAAGACACTTCTTCGAGCCAGAATTCGCACTTGCTCAGCTTTGCATATAATTTGTTGTCTCGCAAGACTTGCAGAGCTATCCTTAGATGTTCTTCATATTCTTCTTGGTCTTTGAATATATGAGGATGTCATCGATGAAGACGACCACGAACTTATCAAGATATGTCGGTAGATGTTGTTCATGAGTTGCATAAAGGCTGCAAGAGCATTTGTCAGACCAAAAGGCATTACAATGAATTTGTAGTGTCCATACCTACTGCTAAAAGCCGTTTTGAAGATGTCGTCATCCTTGATCCTCATTTGGTGATAGCCATATCGGAGGTCAATCTTGAAGAAATATTGAGCTCCAGATATCTGGTCGAAAAGTTCATCGACCCGAGGCAGAAGGTACTTGTTCTTGATAGTTAGCTGGTTGAGTTGTCGATAGTCAATACATAGCCTCATAGACCCATCTTTCTTTTTAACGAACAGAACAGGTGCTCCCCATGGGGAAGTACTTGGTATGATGAACCCCTTTTCTAACAGGTCCATCAACTAGGCCATCAGTTCCTTTAATTCGGCAGGTGACATCTGGTACGGCTGACACGACACCGGTGCAGCTCCAGGGATTAACTCAATAACAAAATGACATCACGTTCCGGAGGAATCCCTGGTAGATCTTCGGGAACACATCGGGATAGTCCTAGACTATGTGTATGTCTTCTATCTTAGAACCCTTCTTTTCAACTATTACGGCCGCAAGGAAAGCAAGGCAACCTTTCCTTATCATGTTGTGGGCCTGTATGGCAGAGACTAGAGACATCTGTCTCTTATGTCTAATTCCAGTGAATGACAACTTAGGGATATCACTAAATGTAACATTTCCTTTCTTACAGTCAACACTTGCCCCATAAGTGGAAAACCAGTCGGCTCCCAGAATCACGTCATAGCTTTCCATGGGCATACAAACCAGGTCGGCTTTTAGGTTATGTTCTCCGATCATTACATTGACAGATGGAAAATATTTCTTCAATTTAGCCTTCTCTCCCAGTGGTGTTGTGACAGAGAATTCACACCCCATAGATATTGGTTTAACATTTAGAGTATCAGCAAAGTTTTGAGATATGAATGAATGAGTTGCTCCAGTATCAAATAAAACAAATGCTGATAAGGAGAAAACTTATAGGGTACCTTCTACCATGCCACCCTCCTCAGCGGGCTCTTCATCATGCAGGGCTTGTAGTCTCCCATGTTTCTTAGGCACATTAGTGCGCCTCTCATTCTCCTTCAACAGCGGGCACTCGGGGATACGGTGCTCGCAGCTTCCACAGTGCAGACATGCGCCGACTTTCCTCCAGCATTTATCAGCTGTGTGACCTGGCTTGTCACAGTGCTTGCAATGCTTTTCACTGGAGTGTTGGGAACGAAGACCTTGGGGTTCTTTTCCTGATTGATCCTTCTGTGATGCTGAAAGGACACTTCTTGTCAATATTTGGCTTAGCAGTAGTCAGACCGGGTGTCAATTCCTTCTTCACGAACTTCCCCTTGATACGGTCGGTGAAGTCCGTAGCATCTTCTAACAATTGCGCTTTCTTAACCATCTCGGCATATGTCTCGATGTCGAGAGGGGCCAATTGAGTAATATACTGAGGCTTAAGGCCATTGAGGAAGCGCTTAGCCTTCATTTTTTCTGTATTCACCAGATGTTCAGCATATCTTGCCAGTCTTGAAAACTGTGCTCCATAATCAGCCACAAATAAGCTCCTCTGTTTAAGAGCAGCAAACTCCGCAGCCTTCTTCTCTTGGACACGCTCTGAGAAGTATTTGGATTTAAAGGCTTCCTTGAACTCATTCCAGGTGAATTGACCATTTGCCCTGGTAGCTTCCACTGACTCCCACCAAGAGCGGGCGTCCTTCTCCAATTGAAATGTAGCCAGTAGCAGCTTGTCTCCCGCTGCACATTGCATGACACGAAAAATTCTTTCCGTCTCCTTCAGCCAATGCTCGGCCTCATTAGGGCTGCAAACGGGTCGGGTTCGGAACCGGAAACACAGATTCCGATTCCGATAACCGAAATATGGTTCTGATTCCAATTCCGATAAAATCGAAATGGTTAATTCCGATTCCGTTTCGATTCTGATAACATTACCGGAACCAAAATTTCGATAAGCTAAGGTGTTTACCATAGTTTTACCTTTTGAGTTTATGATAATTTATCGGAATAACCGATACCGATTTCGATTTCGATTATTTTTCAATTCCGTTTCTGATTCTGATAGCTTATCGGAATATCCGATACCGATTCCGATAAGCTATCGGTATCATTTTCAGATTCCGAAACTGATAACTTTTATCAGAATCGGGTCAGAATATCAGAATATCGGGTTCCGTTTACACCCCTAGGCCTCATCCGGATCCGTGGAACCGCTGAACTTAGGCGAGTTCAAACTTCTAAAGTTACGATGCAGCTCGCCAGCACCACCGCGATTCCCTCCACCTTGTGCAGCTTGCAGAAGCGCACAGGTGAGTTCTGGATCGTTTGTTGCATGCCCTCATTTGAGCACGTTCAGCAGTCATCTTAGCTTTCTTAAGTTTCCTACAAAATAGCTTATCATTAGGACATTGATATGGAGTTTAATTCGTGCATGTGTGAATATCTTTTAGATCTTAACCCTGGGTTCTACCCAAATCTCACATAGGTATGATAGTTGACTTAGACACGTGTCATGGCAGTCTGTCCTAGAACATCCTAGACTTAATTATCCTAGTAAGGATATCCTAGGCTCTGATAACACAAAACTGTCACGCCCCGATGCGAAATATCGAAATGTGAGGCAATTGCACATCCTGAGGCCATTTAAAATTATTTAAAAATTATAGTTATCTCCTTTGTCATGTTCCCAAAAACTTTCATGTTGAGACTTTTGTCCGAAGAGCCCTAGTTTAGGAGATATAAGCATTGCATGATCGAACCCTTCCCTGAGTGCAGTGTTCTGTGTTTTCGGTCTGACCCTGAACCGCGTCCAGGCAGGTGGACGCGATTCAAGGGCCTGGTATCACATCGCCCAGGAGCGACGCGATCCTATGAAAAATGTCCACGCACCTGGACATGATTTATGGGTTGACCAGTCCAGGCCCCGCGTGGGTCTACGCGCCGCCTGGGAGTCCGGACTGCTCTGAAACGCGGCGTCCGACCCTGACGCGTTTCAGAGGCTTTTCCCGCCCAAGTGTTTTTTTAATGATTTCCTGTAGACACGTCCGAGACCCCCGACGCATTTCAAGCATGAAGGCAGCCACCCTCTTGGACACGATTTTGACTTTTCCCCGTTTCGCTGGTTTTCACTGTGCAATGTGTTCCGAAGTGCGTCCACTGTGTTGGACGCATATTTCAAGGCATACCCGAGGTCTGTTTAACATGGTATCTAGTGTGTCATTTGCATATCTTGGGTCTGATCATTACATGATGTCTATTTAATGGCTTAAAGGCGTTTAACCCATTTAAAAGTTATAAGTACATGAATATTATTCTAATTGCTTTCTTAATGATATGATCACTCATGAAACTTGTGATTTACTCGTGTTACTGTTCTAGCTTGATTAAATGAGAATTATTATCTTAAAATCTTGCAAACCCATGTGTAGTTAAATGCGTTGTTCATTGCATGCCATCATGTTAAGTGCTTTCCACGAGTTTGAAACCGATGGATTGTGGATTGAGATGCGTACATCACTACACATTTGCACTACTAGGCAGCCCTTTCTCGGGGATTTGGAAGCTCTCTATCGTCATTCCGAATCGGTAGGCTAGTGACCTTTTCTCCAAGGCCTCCGTAAATCTCCTCTAACCATGGATTCCCACATGGCCAATGAGTTGGTTGTACCATTGAAGTTCCCTGGAGATAGCGTGCACTTCCTCTCTCATCTTGTTCTCGTGAGTGTGATTTACAATCTAGACTTAAACCATTAATGTAAAGATTGAATTAAAGTATAAATCATGCCGTTATGCTGCCAAATTTATCTCTTGACCATTGTTATCATGAAATCATGTTCAATTACTTATTACTTGTTCTTACCATCATCATGAACATGACATTACACATGCTTACTTATTGAAACTCTCATTGGCCATTATTAATGACTGTGGGTATCTACATTTAAAATTTAAGTGAGATGCTGACCGGGCACGGTGAGTGTCCAAGGGCTCCAGTCTAGCCCTAATGACGGAGAGTCATAAATATACTGTTAACCATGGGGTATAATGATTACTGGCGTTGCATCTGCGCTGGGAGTCGTGCGTGCGTGTTGAATGATAGATACAATAACCACATACACGTGTCCTGGTGTACATTCTTGATGGATCTTTTCTTAGTGTACATTAGTGTCTATGTGCCTGATTAGTGTTACATGATCGTGCTCGTGCATGCTTGCTTGCCTGCGTGATATGACCATCCTGCATTTAATGCAATTAGTGATATCTTGCGTTCTTGACATCAAGTGAAATCTTGCGTGCTTGTACGAAGTGATCTATGGCTAGTTCTATCTTGTCATCTTGTTCTATCGTGATCACTCTATCTAGCTTGTCCATGTATCATGTTTTAATGAATTTTATTCGTGCATGCATATCATGACATTCATCGTGCTTACCTAGTTCTAAATTGTTAATCACTTATATCATTGCCCGCACATTGAGATATAAATCCTACTGGGCTAGTTTGCTCATCCCCTACTTTTACCCAATCTAGGTGACTATGATGTTCAAGAGGAGGAGCAAGTCGAGGATGGGAATGCATCCGAGTGATGAGCGTTCCAACTATGTGTCTAGCTATAGTTAGTTTGCTTTGAGTGTTAGATTCTTGTAGTAGGAAGTGAGGAATAAAATGTACTTTTTTTTTAATTGAGTCTTAGTCCTATAATAGTTTCCATTTGGAATACAATGAGTTGAGATTTGAATGCAAGATTAGTTGAGTTCAATATTTGGGCTCTATGATGATGTATGTTGTTATACATTTAGTGCGTGCTAGCTAGATGCTTATTTGCCGACTGTTCACGTCTCGGGATATCGTCTCGATTATTCCGCATTATCAATATCCGCTGCGTAACTCTCGGGACGTGACAAGTGGTCTCTTTGCACTGGCTGTTTTCTCCAATCGGGTTTCACCCTTAATTTTGAGGACAAAATTGTTTTTAAGTTGGTTAGCTTTGTAACATCCTGGGCTTTGGTTGCCTTGCTGTTGATCTTGG
>JACBKR010001647.1:0-40621 GCA_014218235.1 Colocasia esculenta | reverse complement strand
TCTCTCTTCATATTCGGCCACCAAAATGTTCTTTTCATTCCTGATACATTTTGGTACCTCCAGGATGAATAGTATACTTCATCTGGTGAGCTTCATCCATTAGCTTCCTCTTCAATGCTTCATTGTCTGGGACACAGTCCTTGGAAAACCAGCCTTCCATCCTCAGTCATAGCAAAATCAGGTCTTTCAGCTAAAGTTTCTTTGATACGAACCAAGAACGGATCAATGTCCTGTTGTGCTTTAATCTCTCCAACATGTCAGATTGAATCTTGATATTGGCAAACAAGACTCGATCATCTATGTTCAATGTTCAAGTCTACCTTGCGAATTGTTCTAGTATTTGCATCTCGCCAAGAACTAGACTTGATAACGATGCCATCGACTTTCTGCTAAGAGCATCAGCCATAGCTTTTCCCTTTCCTAGATGGTACTGGATGTTGAAATCAAAATATTCAGGTATTCTAGCCATCTCCTCTGTCTCATATTAAGTTCTTTTGAGAGAAAAATATTTAGACTCTATGGTCTGAATAGACCGTGAATTGCTCACCATATAAATAATACCTCCAGATTTTTAAGGCGAAGACCAGACAGCCAAACTCTAGATCATGCAGGGTTGCTGACTTCATAGTCTTCAGTTGTCTTGAAGAATAGGCAAGACTTTCTCCTTCTGCATCAATACACAGCCAAGCCCAATTCTTGAGGCATCAGTATAGACAGAGAAACCCTTGCCCTCTATTGGAGAGAGAGAGAACAGGGTGCTGAGGTTAGACATCCTTTGAGAGTTTGGAAACTCTTCTCACACTCTTTACCTCCAGAGTAGAATTCTCCTTTCGTGTAGACGCGTGAGAGGGAACACGATCTTGGAGAAGTCCTTGATGAACCACCTGTAGTAACCAGCCAGTCCTAAGAAGCTTCTGATTTCTATGACGTTGGTTGGTCTCTCCCAATTGAGTATGGCTTCAACTTTGGAGGGATCAACAGAGAGATACCATCCTTTGATATGACATGGCCCAAGAAAGACACTTCTTCGTGCCAGAATTCGCACTTGCTCAGCTTCGCATACAGCTTGTTTTCTCGCAAGACTTGCAGGTCGATCTTCAGGTGTTCTTCATGTTCTTGTTTAGTCTTTGAATATATGAGGATGTCACAATGAAGACGACCATGAACTTATCCAGATAGGTCAGTAGATGCTATTCATGAGTTGCTAAAGGCTACAGGAGCATTGGTCAGACCAAAAGGCATTACAATGAATCATAGTGTCCATACCTGCTCTTGAAGCCGTTTTAAAGATGTCGTCATCCTTAATCCTCATTTGGTGATTGCCAGATCGGTGGTCAATATTGGAGAAATATTGAGCTCCAGAATGTGGTCAAAAAGTTCAGACCTGAGCCAATGGGTACTTATTCTTGATAGTTAGCTGATTGAGTTGTCGATATATCTATGATAGCCTCATAGATCCATCCTTCTTTTAACGAACAACACAGGTGTCTCCCATGGGAAGTACTTGGTCTGATGAACCCTTCTCTAATAGCTCCATCAATGTGCCTCTCAGTTCTTTTAGCTCGAAGATGACATCGGTACGATTGACGTTGATACGGGGCAGCTCCAAGGATCAACTCAATGGCGAAGTTGAATTACATTCAGGGGGAATCCCTGGCAGATCTTCGGGGGAATACATCTGGTAGTCCTGAACTATGTGTATGTCTTCTATCTTACACCCCTTCTTTTCAATATCACGGCCGCAAGGAAAGCGAAGCAAATTTCTTATCATGTTGTGGGCCTTTATGGCAGAGACTAGAGACATCTGTCTCTTATGTCGAATCCCCGTGAATGACAACTTAGGGAAATAAACAAATGAAACAAAAAAAACTTTCCCTTTCTTAACAGTCGACACTTGCCCCATAAGTGGACAACCAGTCGGCTCCCAAAATTACATCTTAGCCTTCCATGGGCTACACACCAGGTCAGCTTTTAGGTTGTTTTCTCCGATCATTACATCGGCAGATGGAAAATATTTGTTCATTTTCTCATTTCTCCCAGTGGTGTTGTGACAAAGAATTCACACCCCATAGATATAGGCTTATCATTCAAAGTATCAGCGAAGTTTTGAGATATAAATGAATGAGTTGCTCTAGTATCAATAAAACAAATGCTGATAGGGAGAAAACTTGCAGTGTACCTTCCACCATGCCACCTTCCTCAGCGGGCTCTTCATCATGCATGCTGCAGTCTCCCCTGTTTCTTAGGCACATTAGTGCACTCTCATTCTCCTTCAGTAGTGGGCACTTGGGAATACGGTGCTCGCGGCTTCCACAGCGCAGACATGCGCCGACTTTCCTCCAGCATTCATCAGCGGTGTGACCTGGCTTGTCATAGTGCTTACAGTTGCTTTTTGTTGGAGTATTGGGCATGAAGACCTTGGGTTTCCTTTCTTGACTGGGTCCTTCTGTGATATTGAAAGGACGCTTCCTGCCATTGGTGACTTAGCAAGTGATACTCTAGTTGGTAGTTCTTTCTTCACGAATTTTCCTTTGATACGATCCGTGAAGTCCGTAGCATCTTCTAGTAGTTGAGCTTTCTTTCCATCTCGGCATATGTTTGAATGTCGAGAGGGCCAACTGAGTAATATATTGAGGCTTAAGGCCATTGAGGAAGCGACTAGCCTTCATCTTTATGTATTCACCAGGTGTTCAGCAATATCGGCCAGTCTTGAAAACTGTCCCTCATATTCAGCCACTGATAAGCTCCTCTGTTTAAGGGCAGCAAATTTCGCAGCCTTCTTCTCCTGGACACGCTCGGAGAAATACTTGGATTAAAGGCTTCTTTGAATTCAGTCAAGGTTAATTGACCATTCGCCCTGGTAGCTTCCACTGACTCCCACCAAGCACGGACGTCCTTCTCCAATGAAATGTAGCTAGTAGTAGCTTGTCCCCAGCTGTACATTGCATGACACAGAAAAATCCTTTCCGTCTCCTTTAGCCAGTTCTCGGCCTCATCGGATCAGTGGAACCACCGAACTTAGGCGGGTTCAACTCCTAAAATTACGATGCAGCTTGCCTCCACCGCAGTTTTCTCCTCCTCCTTGTACCGCTTTCAGAAGCGCACAGTGAGTTCTTGGATTTTGTTTCATGCCCTCATTTGAGCACGTTCAGCAGTCATCTTAGCTTTCTTAAGTTTCCTACAAAAGTAGCTTATCATTAGGACATTGATATGGAGTTTAATTCATGCGTGTGTGATTATCTTTTAGTTATTAACCCTAGGTTCTACCCAAATCTCACATAGGTATGATGATTGACTCAGACACGTGTCATGGCAGTCCGTCCTAGAACATTCTAGACTTAATTATCTTGGTAAGGATATCCTAGGCTCTGATACCACAAAACTGTCACGCCCCGACGCGGAATATTAGAATGTGAGACAGTTGCAAGTAAGCGAGTATAGAGCGTAGAATAGACAACAAACCATTAGGCAATTGATAATACGAAATCAATAACTTTATTGATAAATCAACCCTTGTCTATTACATCAAACTAACTCAGAGCCATAACATAGGGCCTAATTGACTCTAATACATAAGATGGAAATAAGAGACTAACTAAAGACTTCTAGGATAACTTGGCGACATCATAGCACTCGTGGATCACTCTTGGTCCTCCCCATCCTCGTGCGTGTATTCATTCTCGTCAGCCTCACCTGAGACACAATGATAAATAACGTAGGGTGAGCGACAATGCCCAGTAGGATTTATATCTCATAGTGCGGGCAACTTTACATGATTAATGTATTAAAAGCAGAGTTACTACATGATAAAGCGAGAGAGTCAAGTAATGTAAGAGATAGCATGATAGCACGTGATTGAAATAGTACAAGTTCCCAATATAGCACAGAGCATGATGGCCATAGCACAAATAGCACAAAGTGTAAAATAGCACAACGAGTATAGTATAGCACTTTGATTGTCATTTAGATAGTCGAGATAGATAGCACTTGGGTGTAATGCAAACACTATGGTCATTTAACTCCCGTGGGCAAATAGCATTTTTGGGCGCACCTCCCAAGACCTGACCAAGCTTTTTTATATTGCCAGACATTTGTTATACTGTTTATCTTTAGAACATCAGTCAATGGCCAATAGAGAGTACCAAGAAATAGATGAGGATACTAGATGAATAGACAAGATAGCAGAGAGAGTGTGAATAGATGAGCGAGTAGAGTGTAGATGAGAAACTATAGGTCATTTCACATAAAACGTCGAATTAAACGGGCAATAGTAACAGTTGCACAACACGCGCAATTGGTGTTGGCAGTTAGGTGGAATTCACTACCCTTCCACTGGCCATGTTATGCACAGGTCCAGAGGTCCGGAATGATATCAAGATGAGAGAGAACTTCTAAAGCTGTTTGGATCATATTGATCCCTAAGAGGTTTATGGGTGTTAGGGTACAACCAGCTTAGTCTCCATGAGGGAATCCACAGAGTACTGAGTCTTACGAAGGTCTTCACAAAAAGGCCCATTGTCTACCAGAACGGAATGTCCGATAGAGAGGTTCCAACTGTCAAGAGAGTAGTGTGTAAAGAAAACAAGTTGCTCGACGTTCCAGAGGAATTCCAGAACAGTGGAGCGGCGATATCGGTGTTACAAAACCACGTAATAAAGCAGAAACAATGTCATTATTAAAAAGGGAAATTTATGTGTAATTATTTAGGTATTTTACCAGATAAGTTATTTATATAATTTCAGCATAGTCTCATAGCAAAGATAATCGTTTGAAGTGTGTGCATGTGTATGAAATCATGAGACAAGAATAGTCGTGCACATGAACTTTTAAATTAAAGGATTATGTGACATATATAATTATAAAATCATGATGGTTTACTGTTCATTACACAACTTAACAGGGTATACACATGCTTAAATAGTCCAAATCAGCATTTAGTTAGAGTTAAATTCGGTGCTGGAATCTTGTAGGTAAATCGTGTCGGGGGTCGTGGCCGCATTCTTAGGCGGGCAGAAACGCGTCGGCAGAGACCGCCGCATTCTTGAAAACCTAGCACGATTTCCCATAGGCGGGAAAAATCCCAGAAACACATCGACCTGTGCAGTCGCGTTTCAGAGAATGTCTAATGGGTCAACGACGCATAGTTTGAGGTGCTGGAACGCGCCAAAATGCGTCGGCCTCGATAGATGCTTTTCAAGTAATCGCGGCGCCAGAAGTCGACGCGATACCAGTGCCATGAATCGCGTTGCCTGGACTGGACGCGATTCAAGCCTCAACCCAAAAACAGCAGAAAACGCAAGAACATGTAGCGACATTCATGCAACGCTTATATCTCTTAAACAGGGGCACATGTGACAAGTGATGATCATGGAACTTGTAGAGAACATCATATGAAGAGATCTATGCCTTTGGACTGAATCAGTTTGGTCTCGTAAGGCGTGCAAACAAGCATGAACAAGAAACGGATAGATATGCGCAACGATGGGAAAACGCTTATAACTCGACGATTACATGATGGAATTTGGGCATATCACTTGCAAATGAAAGTAGACACGATGATCTATAAGATAGGATGATTTAGATGCTTCTTTGGCCCGAGAATACCTACCTTTGTGAAGCCTAGAGTCTTGGTTGTGCACAGGTCGAGGCAGAGTGCGGTTGGGGAAGAAGCTCCCTTCTCCAGTCGTTCTCCTCCATTCCTAAAGCCCTAGCTCCGCCTCCCATGAACCCAAAAAGTATGTGAACCTTCCCTATTAGTTTTAGGACGAGTTCTTATATGTTTAGGGTGTATTTCATATCCTAATGGAACTAGGAAAGGGAATGCGATTTCCAGCTCTTCCCATCCTTGTTTTGGTGATCTCCCCTCCCATTTGGAGTGGAAAACCTCTAGAAGGTTGCTGCAATGGGGGTGGCAATTTGGCTTGCCATTCATGGCTAATTACCATGGTTTCAATCCCTCTTTTACCCTTTTCTATTTTTCCCATAATTATGGTTACGAATTTTAGAGTATTTGTTCTTGTTCCATAATCCATACTCCCAATTTGGCCCATTAGCCTTTGCATGAGCTAATTAATCAAGCCCATACCTTTTTAATATTTATGGGTTTTATTTAATTTATTTCTCCATTATTTCTATTTATTTAAGTATTTAAAATATCAGGTTGCTACAGGAGGAGTCTTTGGCACTACCTCAGGAGGCAGCGACATCGGCATGTGGGCAGCAGCAGCGGTGGTACCAGCCCCCGCCACGTAGTATGCAGATTGGTTTCCTTTGGCTGAGCAGTTTCAGGACCCTGTACCTGGGAGCGTGGCAGCCTGGGGAGGCAGCAGCAGGAGGTAGCCTTTAGTACCTCCCCCAGCAGTACTAGAGCAGTAGGCAAATCCGCAGGTAGACCAGCCAGTAGTTCAGCAGGTGTCAGGCACTGGGAGTACTCGGTCAGTAGGAGGAGGACGACCATCACTGAGGACAGGACCGCCCTCTTGGAGAGGTTCTTGCATCTCCGACCACCAGTGTTTCTTCGGCGACTATGACCCAGACAGAGCTGAGAGTCGGATGCACGAGTTGAAGCGTACGTTCGAGACCATGGAGGTGCCGAGGAGGATCAGGTCAGATTGACAGTATATCAGCAAAGGACCAGCCCATGAGTGGTGGAGAGTTCAGAGGCAGATCACTTCCTAGAGCAGCAGTTTTAGATCAGGTTACTTGGCAGAGGTTTGGAGGTCTTCCACATCGAGTATTTTCCTGATTATGCTCGACGTGAGAGGCGAGATTAGTTCAGGGGTTGGTTCAGGGTGATCTGATGGTTGCTCAATATCACCAGAGGTTTGTTAGGTTGCTGAGGCATGTTCCTCGGTGGCAGGCAGTGAGCAAGCTTGTGCAGAGGGGTTTATTGCAGGACTGAGGCTGGATTTGAGGTGGGGCGTGACCGCCCATATGTACCACCTTGGGAGTGGTAGTGGCTAAGGCCACTGCCTTAGAGAGAGAGAGACCTGGCAGCCCCAGCAGCAGCAGCAGGGAGAAGCTTCCTCCAAGACCACACCGTACCAGCACCCCGCAGGTAGTCGTGGTAGTGCGACTTCTTCTTCTTTGGGCTCAGGCAGTTCAGGTTTGCGCTCGGGTTCAAGCAGATGACCACTCGTGGAGGTGGTCGGGGCAAGCAGCAGAAGCGCTAGTCGAGGTTTGCAAAGCAGTGGTCCAGCAAGAGGCCGAGCAGGGTAGGCAGGAGGCAGTCTGTTACACTTGTGGTTTACCAGGCCACTTCAGGAGGGATTGCCCGATGGGGCAAGTCCAGCAGCCGCAGCAGCCAGTGCAGTACACTCAGCAGTTGCGATAGTACCAGTACCCTCAGCAGCAGCAGGCACCCTATCAGCAGTAGCAGGGGCAGTACCATTTGCAGCCTCAGCAGTTTCAGCAGCATCAGCAGCCTCAGCAGTTTTGCCGTACCAGCAGTAGCAGTTCTCGCAACACCTGCAGCCTCAGCAAGCACCGCAGCATGGGCGTGGTTGTAGCCGTGTGATGGCTCTCACCAAGGAGGAGACCGAGGCATCAAAACTGGTATAGGTACTTTGCCTATCCTTGGTAGAGCTGCTCGTGTTCTGGTTGACCCCGTGCTTCTCTTTATTTTGCTTCCGAGGAGTTTTACGAATCGTTGGTTCGTCACACCCTGAGAAGCAGTGTGACGTGATGGTTGATCTTCGTTCAGTGATTATATGCGTTCTTTTTGTTACCTTCAGGGTGTTATAGTTGAGGTTCAGGGACACCAGTTGCCAGCCAAGTTGTACGCGTTGCAGCTTCGTGACTTTGATGTCATCCTGGGCATGGACTGGTTGGAGGCTTACTCAGCTGTGGTAGATTGTCAGCAGAAGACCGTTCGGGTTGAGATACCTAGAGTGCCTGTTCTCAGCTTCCGAGGTATCTGGTCTACCTGTTGACCTTCTATTTCTTTATGTAGAGCTCGTCATGGATCCGCGATGGTTGCGTAGATATCTTGCTTCTTTTTGTTCTTCTGAGCCTAGCGGGTTGTCGGTTTTTGATGTACCTGTTGTTTGTGAGTTCTATGATGCTTTTCCGGAGGACCTACCTGGGTTACCACCGGAGCGGGAGGTGGAGTTCTCCATTCAGATTTTTCCTGGTACGATGCCTTTGTCTAAGGCACCTTACCGGATGGCTCCAGCTGGGTTGCGCGAGCTGAAGTGCCATTTGCAGGAGTTGCTTAAGTTGGGTTTTATTCGTCTGAGTCGTTCGCTGTGGGGAGCGCCAGTGCTGTTCGTGAGGAAGAAGGATGGCAGCTTGAGATTGTGCATCGATTATAGGTAGCTGAACCAGGTAACAGTGAAGAACAAGTTTCTATTGCTCAAAATTGATGACTTGTTTGATCAGTTGCAATCAGCCAAGGTGTTTTCGAAGATTGACTTGAGATCAAGCTACTACCAGTTGAGGATCAGAGAGTCAGATATTGGCATGACAGCTTTCCGTTCGAGGTATGGTCACTTTGAGTTCGTTGTAATGTTGTTTGGGCTCACAAACGCGCCAACAACTTTATGGATTGATGCACAGAGTGTTCACTGAGTACCTGAATAGTTTATGGTCATCTTGTAGATGACATTTTGGTCTACTTGGCTTATGAGGAGGAGCACGAGGAGCTTGAGGATCGTGCTAGAGACGTTGCGGAGTCACCAACTTTATGCCAAGTTCGACAAGTGTGAATTTTGGCTGAGGGAGGTGCACTTTCTCGGGCACGTGATCTCAGGTTCTGGTGTGGCAGTGGACCCTGCCAAGGTTGAGGCAGTGTTGTCTTGGGAGCATCCCACTTCAGTGTCAGAGGTTCGTAGATTTTTGGGTTGGTGGCTATTACAGGAGGTTCATCCAGGATTTTTCCAAGATTGCAGAGCCGTTGACCAGATTGACCAAGCTTGAGGCCAGATTTGTTTGGACTGAGGACTACGAGCGGAGTTAGTTTCCAGGAGCTGAAGATGAGGTTGACTTCAGCACCAGTGTTGGTCGTGCCACTCAGGCAGCGGAGGTTTATGGTCTACACTGACGCTTCGAGGTCAGGTATGGGTGTGCTGATGCAGCATGGTGGGATCATTGCCTATGCTTCTTGGCAGTTGAAGAAGCATGAGGAGAACTACCCTACCACGACTTAGAGTTGGAAACAGTGGTGTTCGCTCTGAAGTTGTGGAGGCACTATTTGTATGGCGAGGTGTTAAGATCTTCACAGACCATCAAAGTTTGTAGTATATCTTCACTCGAAGATTTGAACTTGAGGCAACGCAGATGGTTTAGTACTTGAAGGACTATGACCTTACCCTCTCCTATCACCCAGGAAGGGCTAACGTTGTAGCGGACACTTTGAGCAGACGGTTCGCCTGAGTTCGTTGCTAGTCAGAGAGTGGAGGTTGTTTGAGGATCATTCTCAGGGTTTTTCTTCCCTTCGAGGTACAGAGACCCTGCAGTGATGACCAGTTTGATAGTTCGCCGTCAGTGTACCGTCAGGTGCTGGAGGCACAACAGGCAGATATAGAGTTGGCAGATATTTTGTAGATGCCAGATGTTGAGCTGGACGAGAACAGTGAGGTCAAGTTCAGAGGCAGATGTAGTTCCTGTGATGCGCGTAAGGCGCCGTTGTCAGAGGCACACAATCGAGGTATGCTATTCATCCTAGTTCCACCAAGATGTACCATAACTTGAGGAGGTCTTCTCTGGTGGCCAGGGATGAAGAGGGGCATGGCGAGTTTGTCGCTCGGTGCCTTACCTGTCAGTAGGTGAGGCTGAGCATCAGTGTCCTGGTGGTGAGCTACAGTCATTGCCCATTCCGAGTGGAAGTGGGGACGACATCACCATGGACTTCATGGTGGTTTTTCCCATACTCCGCAGAGCATGATGGTATCTGAGTGATTGTGGACAGGTGACCAAGTCAGCGCACTTCCTTCCAGTCAAGATGTCTTGGTCAGTAGACAAGCTTTCCAGATGATACATGGACCAAGTTGTTCCGTTGCATGGGACCCAGTTTCTATCATCTCCGACAGAGATCTGAGGTTCACTTCTGGGTTTTGGCGCAGTTTACAAAGATCTCTTGGTACAGAGTTGAGGCTGAGTTCAGCGTATCACCCGCAGTCAGATGGTCAGTCAGAGAGGACTATTCAGACTTTGGAGGATATGTTGAGAGCTTGTTGCTTAGACTGGGGTGACACCTGGGAGTCCCACCTTTCGATGGTAGAGTTTGCATACAACAATTATTCACTAGGAGTATTGGAATGGAAACCATACAAGGCTTTGTATGGTCGGCCGTGCAGGACACCACTTCACTGGTTTGAAGTGCGTGAGAGGCAGCTTTTGGGACCAGAGATGGTGCAGCAGTGTGCAGACACAATCAGTTTAGTCAGGCAGAGGCTTCAGGCAACACAACGCAGACAAGAGCTATGCAAATGTCCGCAGGAGGCCGTTGCAGTTCAGCATGGGTGACCTTGTGTTCTTATGGTTTCACGACCCAAGGGCGTCATGAGGTTTGGCCGGAAGGAAAGCTCAGTCCAAGTTACATTGGACCTTTCCCTATCACAGAGGGGAACGATGAGGTGGCTTACAGGTTGTGTCTTCGGCAGAGTTGGCAGTCGTGCACAGTGTTTTCCACGTTTCTCACCTCAAGAGGTACATTACAGATCCGTCGCATGTGCAGCTTGAGGTAGCACCAGACTTGTCAGTACCAGAGTACCGGTCAAAGTTGTGGACCGCAGAGTGCAGTAGTTGAGCAGTAAGTAGATTCCGTTAGTCAATGTCATTTGGGAGAACTGCTTTGGTGGTGATGCCACTTGGGAGTGCGAGACGAGATGAGAGAGACAGTTCCATATTTGTTTGATTGATCGGTTGTTTTCCCTTTTTTGTGTTGCTTCTATTGAAACTGAGTTTCTCTTTAATTTGGAGGAGAATTTCCTTAAGGGGGGTAGGATGTAAGACCGGCCCTCTCTCGGGCCCTTAGCCCTGTCCTCAGGGTCACGACGAACACCCTGTTCGCGACATGGTCGGCCAGGGGGCCTGTGTCGCGGCACACTTGGCCGTCGCGACATGGTCACGACGGGGGTGTGCTCGCGTTCTTGTCGCGGCGTCTGAAGGCATCACGACTGCTTTTTTGACCGATCTGACCGCTGTCCTTTTGTTCAGAATGGCTTTGTCGGGTGTCAGGTGCGTACAACGTTGCCGCGAATGGCAGACATCGCATTCTGGTTTCCCGATCTTCGATGTTTGACCACCTTTTGGTGTCTCACCGGCTCGGCGATCGTGACTGGTCGCGACTCTCGGGGAGCGTCTCAACATGCTCTCTATCGCGTCGGCTCGTCGTCGCCTTCTGGGGCCGTCGGTTCAAAACTCAGGCAGGCGAACCCCTTTCTCCTTCCCCTTTCCTTTCTTCTCTTCTCCCTTCTTCCTCCCCTCCAAGCCCTCTTGGCTTCTCCGTAGATTCTTGGTGTTTTGGGTGAGAGGTGACGCCCCGTTCATGTAGGCGACGTGTTCGTGGTGCTTGGAGCGAGGAGGAGGTGGCCATTCCGATGTGAAGGCCCCAACGGGTCGGTCTCTACTCTAAAGGTAGGGACCGTCATCTCCCACTCATCCTAGCATGCTCCCCTCCCCTTGAGATCTTGGTTTCTCCATGGTTTTGGGGTTGTGGGGTGAGTGAGGTCCATGCTCGTGGTGAGTGAGTTTTCCTCGAGCATAGATTTCCTTGTAATGCATGTTTGTTGGAGTTTAAGGGTGGTTTGGCTTGATTGGAGTATCATAGTGTTTCCCATGCTCCCCTCCCCCTATTGATGTGATTTGTACCGATTTGGGGGCGGTCCTTGGGAGGACTGTACCATGACGCCCCTTGGCTGAGATCGCAACTGTTATAGAGGTCGCGATGATGTCGCGACAAGCGCGGCCATCGCGACATCATTGTGATGCTCTATGGCGTCACGACTTGTTGCGATGCTCTGTGTGCAGTGACACGGTCGCGACGGCCATGTGGCATTGCGACAAGGTCGCAATGGCTTGTGGCATCACGACAGCACAAGAGAAAGACAGTAAGTCTTTGCGGAGTTCCATTTCTCGTGGAGTCTTCGTCGTTCCGGTACTTTCTATAACGTGGGACCAGTGCTAGTTTCCTAGTACGGCCTCCACTAGTCATTCGCTCAGTGCTCGACACCTGAAGGCTGTCTCATGAGAGAGGTGTTACCGTTTGCCTGGGACCCCCATCCTCGTGCGCCTTAGAGGGAGCGTTCGGGCGATGAGCGTACTCGAGTCACGGACTCTGGAGTTGATGGCAAAATAGTAGTTAGGACAGCGGTGTCGAGTCATTTGTAGAGCTCTCTTGGTTGGTCTGGGACACCGAGGACGGCCGGAGTTCTACCCAGTGCAGACCGCCAGTCCTTTTTCTCACTTGCCTTGCTCTTGTGGCCCGGGACCACATAGAGAGGCCAGGCATGGGACCGTAGTCCGGCCAGACTACAACAGTTACGTTGTGTACTTTGTGCTCCTGCATCACATGACGAGATGATGGGAGGTTTGGACCTGGGTCGAGCATAAGACGTCAGTGGACGCACTGACCGGTTGACCTGTGGTAGCGTTTTCCATAGCTAGTGCTCTTGTCCAGGCAGAGTTCTCTCTGTTTGCGTTGCCAGCTATGTGGTGGTCACGACATGAGGTTCTACGGAGTTTTCGACCGTAGTGTCTTTCCGTACCGTTGCTAATTTGCAGCTTTGCTTCCGCACTTTCCTCTGTAGAATAGAAGATATAACTGTTATTATTTAATTATTATATATCCTTCTGCCTATTAGAGACAGTAGAGATTGGTAGTCCATACTGGGCTTCTGTTGTGAAGCTCATCCCTTCCTTTTCCAGGTGAGACTTTTCAACAGTGGCAGAGTAAAATCGGATAGTAGGCGGGGCGGTAGTCGTCGTCCCCGCAGCTAGCAGTGGTTTCCCCTTTCAGTTATATGTCACCCTCGGGGTATGCCCCTAAGGGCTCTATCCTTCCCTTGTTACTTGTACTAGTTGTGCATGTTGTTGGGACTGTACCTAGGGCGATATGTTGTGGTCTCGCTCTCTTTCTGCTTCCACGTGTGTGCTTCTAGTTCAGTATGTTGAGTTTATTTCTTACTATTCTATTAGACTTGTGTTATAGCCCTTCCGGGTCCCCGGATCCGTGGGTGGTGACCGTGAAAATCAGGTCCTCGGCTTGGCTGAGGGTCGAGTTCTCGGGGGTCGTTACAAGGGTATGTCGACACAACAATGTAAGAATGCAGTGTTGACCTTGAAGATCATGTGTTGACACACTTAGACAGTGACTTGACTTGTGAGTTGTATTCATGTAAAATATCAACATGTTAGGTTGACACATGGATTTTTCAACATGATCAAGAGGTTTTTCATCACCACACAAATATGTCATCATCAAACACAAATATGTTGAAGTTATGTGCTAAACAAGATTAACCAGAATTGTGTCATCATCAAAACACAAATATGTTTGAAGTTATGTGCTTAACAAGATTGTCTAGATGATACCACAATGATCAAATTAGTGAGTATTTATCATCATCAAAAACAAATCAAAGCACATGATCAATCAGTGAGTATGGTTATTTAAATACAGTAACTCCAACATTCTCCCCCTTTTGATGATGACAAAATATACATTCACATTTCTCCCCCTTTTGACAACATCAAAAAGATGAAGAGAAAATATAAATGACAAGAAAGCACGATGGTCATGTACAACATTGTTTTGAAATTGGCAAGCATGAAATTTGCAATCATGGACTGTAGCAACCTGAATTTTGAACAAAATAAAATTTACATAATATTAAAATTTTGATTTATTAAATAGGATATTAATAGCAAGAGAATTAAATAAAACCCATTAAATGAAAATAAGTGATGGGCTTTATTAAATAGACCCATTAGAATTTAGTGGGCAAAAAAATGGGATTTATAAAAAGGAGAATAATGCGGAAAAATACCTAAATTCGTAACTTAATTATACCTAATTAGAAAAGGGGAATTTAATACATTAAATAAAGCAAATAGAGTTAAATTGGAATCATAAACCTACCCAATTGTTTGGCTATGAATTTGGCTCTCTTCCCAACCCAAACATGAAGTGGAATGCTTAGAAGGAGGTAGTGATAGGAAATCTGAAATATATAGGAATTTGAGTCCTATTAGGAAATTGAAAGAGAGAGAGCTTAAATACTCTTTTATTCGCCCGAAGGCCGGCCTAGTTCTTGCCAGGGGTTTTTGGACGAGGGAAGGTTAAGGTCTCGGTCTTTGCGGATCCTTATTGGGTCTTTGTAGGTTCTGTGTGGTCGACGACAAGACCATTGTCGTTGACTTGGGGTTGACGGCCAGGGCTAGCCGTTGACTTAGAGTAAGCGTCCAGCGATGTGGACGTTGAGGTTGAACTCAACGACCAGCGATGTGGACGTCAAGCCTTTGGCGGTTCAGTAGGCGACTAGTGATGTTGACGTCAACTGGTCGAACTTGTTGAAATAGGGTAGCCCGAGAGCAGAACCCATTCTTCTCTTTTCCTCTCCTTCCCTCCACCTTTGCCTTTCTCTATTTCCACAGCTTCTGATGGTTGATGGGAGCTCGTGGGAAGGCTCTGGATCGCGTGGCGGTGCATGATCGGGCGGGAAACGTGAGGTTTTGGTGCGATTCACGCGGAGTCTTCGGGGGTTCCGGTGCGATTAGTGGCTGTTTGGGGGTTTATTAAGCGTTCTGAGGTAGGGACTTAACTCCTATAACCCTCCTTAGCAATCCAGCATGCTCAATTGTGTGAATCAGTATGCAATTTGTGGTTAGGGTTGGGTTATACCATGCCGGAAATTTAGGGTGTTTTGGACAATCTAGGCGTCTGATTGTTTAATTTGTAGTTCTGGTAGTATTAGATGATGTGAGGAGGCATTTTCCCTCCATCAGTAGGTGTTCCGTGGGTAATTCTGCCCCATTGGACTGACCCGGCGCTGTTATGGTTTTGGGGACTGAAGAGCTTAACGTCCACATCTGTTGACGTTGAGATCTTCAGGGTGATATAATGACAAGGTCGATTGCCATTGAGTTAGGGTTAATGACATGATGAGTACTGTTTACTTCATATTGGCGGCAATCGATGGCCGTTAATCTCCTATGTCCCAGCAGACTTGTTTTGTGTTTCAAGGCGATTGACATGTGATGTCCGCCCTGTTTACACATGTGGCCAGGCTTAAAGTGTGATTCCGCCTGTGCATTTGAGTAGTTAGTTGTGACATGAGTGTTCACTTACTGTACGGAGTTTCAGGCGTTGAGTGTGTTCCGTCTGTTGTACGCGCGTTGGTTACCGCGTGCCCGTTTCTGTTGTGTTACCTAGGTGTGGGTGCGACTCCGTCTAGACGACTAGCGTGTGGTTGTCCTCCGCTAGTGAGCCAGGATGCTGAGTGCGACTCTGTCCTGTGCGTACTCCTTGTGGTGGTTTTGAGCCGGTCTCCGTGGAGCCCCTTCTCTACCGCTAGGGTCAAGCGTAAGGGAAAAACTAGTTGTGGACCAGACGCGAGAGAGAGCGTCTGTAGTGTGCACACGTGGCTGGGGTTGAGAGCCTCTGTGGTGACGGGACGCCGAGCCACAGACCCTAGCTAGTCCTACTTACTGTGTGTGTGTGAGTGTGTGTTACTGAGCCGTGAGGTTTACAGTTTTGAGTTGTGGTGCGACGTGTACTTACTTTCAGTTTTTACTTTCCGCACTTTAGTTCTGTTGCCGGTGGGGTTACTTTTCCCTACTGGGTCTCTTTTCTTGAGACTCACTCCCCTCCCTTTCAGGTGGGTCTTCGTCGACTCCCGTTCTAGGAGAGTCTAGCCACTCCGGTGTTGGTGCTCTTAGCTGCAGTGAGTAGTACTTTTTGTTGTACTTCTGTACTCTGTACCTACTCAGACTCTGAGTTGTACTATATGTTCTATAGTGAATTTTACAGCTTTACATGGTGTGTATCTTCTTACATATAGTCTCCTCGGACGTTCACTTCCTACCCTTCCGAGCTCGTCTCGTGGGTTAGCGGGTCAGAATTCGGGTTACTGGTTGTTACTGGTAATGCGGATTCTGGGTCGTTACAGTTTGGTATCAGAGCCTGGTCTGATGAGATATATATAAGGAAAACCCATCATGTAGACTCAGAGCATAAAGAGTACAGCTGCAGCTATCTATTTAGCCTGGAGTTAGTTAGTATATTTATGTGTGTATTTGCTCTGTGTATAGTACTATGGCACCTAGGCGATGTCCTAGAGAGGGAGTGGCTGAGCAGGTGACTCGTCAGGAGGCTGGAGATGCTCCGCCACCTCAGCAGACGCAGCCTTTGCCACAGGACGCACACAGTGGTATTGCTCCGCCGCCGCCACCTCCACCTCGGTAGCTCAGGGATTAGACATGACTCAATTTCTTGAGGGGATGGCTCAGTTTGTAGCTCAGCATCGTGATGCGCCGGTACCCCAGGGTGGTACTGGGAAGTGTTGAGGGAGTTCTTGCTGTTTCAGCCTCCTCAGTTTTTGGGCCAGCCTGATCCAGATGCAGCGCGGCATGGTTAGATGCAGTGGAGCGGACTTTTTGTTCCATGGAGTGTTCCCGAGGAGCGAGTGCTGCTAGCCAGTTACCAGTTGCAGGCGCAGGCGTTGACTTGGTGGTCCACTGAGTGGGAGACTACTTTTCAGTCTCGTCCACTTAGACAGATTCCGTGGCAGGAGTTTGTCGTTTCTTTTGAGAGAGCCTTCTGTCCTACTTACGTCCGGACGGAGAGGTTGTACCATTTTCTGGATTTGCAGCAGAGGGACTTTACTGTAGTGCAGTACAGGGCTAGATTTGTAGAGTAGGGCGTTATGCTCCGCAGATTATGGCAGATGAGGGTCTGAGGACTCAGCAGTTCGTGAGGGCTTGAGGCCAGAGCTCAGGCAGGCGCTGATAGTTGCTCGTGTCACAGACTGGATGTGGCCTATCAGACAGCGGCAGCGTTGGAGGCAGACACCTTGCGGACTCGTGCTCGGATTGCAGAGGTTCAGACACAGGTAGTTCCTTCTCAGCCTCGACAGCAGCAGGTAGTGTGCAGACGACCCCGAGGACTGCGACTTCCTACGTGTCCACTTCTACTGGGACGACGACGAAGTCAGGATCTTGGAGGAAGTTTCGGCGTGATAGGAGGCAGGCAGAGCAGAGGCAGCAGTCGGTTGGGAGTGTTTAGCAGCCGGCAGGTCAGCCTTCGTAGCAGGTACAACATACTTTTGCTGGTCAGTGTTACCGGTGTGACCAGATGGGTCACATGGCGCGAGATTGTCCTTTGCTGCCTCGTGTGCCGCAGCAGCAGACCCAGTCACAGCCCCGAGTGCAGCAACAGTAGCAGCAGCAGGCACCTATGCAGCAGCGTCAGCAGACCGGATGGTTCTTGTGGTCGAGAGGTAGGTCGTGTTACTCACTTGACCCGTGCAGACGCGGAGGCAGCTCACCTAGTGGAAGGTACTGTTTCAGTTTTTGGTTGTACAGCTAGAGTTTTGTTTGATTCCGGTGCCTCTCACTCTTTGTGTCTGAGGAGTTTTTAGACTCCCTTGGAGAGTTGAGTTCGGGAGAGTCTGTTGAGTTAGTAGTGGAGTTGCCGACAGGGGACTTTGTCCTTACGTCCTACTGTCTCGAGGAGGTACCTGTGCAGTTGCAGGATCAGTGGTTGTCGGCTCTTCTGTTTGCTTTGCAGTTACATGACTATGATGTGATTTTGGGTATGGACTGGTTAGAGCGGTATGGTGCAGTGATGGATTTCCAGAAGAAGAGGGTGCACTTGCGGATACCTGGGGAAGCGGCGTTCTACTTCCAGGGTATCGTACCTCTTACTTCTCGCTTTTTAGTTTCTGCTTTGAGGGCAGGGGTTTACTTGCTTCTGGTTGTCAGGGTTTCCTAGTTCTGCAGTGACTCTTGACCAGATTGCCTCGGAGTGGGAGACATTCCCAGTGTGTGAGTTTCCGATGTTTTTCCGGAAGAGTTGCCTGGTCTACCGCCAGAGAGAGAGATTGAGTTACTGTAGAGTTGGTTCTTGGCACTGTACCTTTTGCACAGGCACCGTACCGTATGGCACCAGAAGAGTTGAGGGAGTTTAAGAGGCAGCTTGAGGAGTTTTTGGAGAAGGGCTATATTCGTCCTAGCTTTTCTCCGTGGGGGTCACCTGTTTTGTCTGTCCGGAAGAGGATGGTAGCCTGAGGTTGTGTATTGATTATAGGAAGCTAAATCAAGTGACCATCAAGAATAGGTATCCTTTGCCTAGGATTGATGATCTCTTTGATCAGCTTCAGTCTGCTCATGTCTTTTCGAAGATTGACTTGAGGTCGGGCTACTATCAGTTGCGGATTAGAGACTCTGACATTGAGAGGACTGCTTTTCGGACCAGATATGGACACTTTGAGTTTTTGGTGATGCCGTTTGGACTCACCAATGCTCCAGCGGCCTTCATGGATCTGATGCACCGGGTGTTCCACCAGTTCTTGGACCGGTTTTGTGACGGAATGCCTCGGCCAGCCCGTTAAACCGATAACGTACTTGATCCGAGTCCGCCTTCCGCGAACCGGCCGAAGCCTCGCAAGGGATACCAAACCACATTCCGTGTAAACATAAAGGACACACCACATTTTATATAATTCACAAGTTTACATAGCCAAATTTCCACAAAAACTATAAAGAGTACAAGAGCCTGGGGCATACCCCGAGGTACAACTGAAGAAAGTAAACAACTACAAAACTACACTGCTGAGGTGCTGACCCTGCACCGCTACGGCGCGGCCTAGAACTGGACGTCGGACGAGAAACGTCCTCCTTGCCCTCACCTGTGTGGGGGGGGGGGGGGTAGGGGTGAGCCTCTCTAGTAACTGGCTCAGTAGGGAACTCCCCCAAAACCGAGCGAAACAAACACCACGAGTACGAATAGTAACAATACCAACAATTTATAGAACAGCTAAGCAGGTAAGTAAGCTGTAAAAGTACTCACCGTCTTCCGACTACGAGAAACAACAGTAATAATTAAACGGCAAACCAGTACAGTGTATAAGCTAAAGTAGAGACAGCCACACGAGCCACGTGAACTGGTTCGCGACACCAGAAACTGACTCGACGACTAACACAGGTCTACCTCTCAGTCTCGCAGCCACGGACGAAAGGTCCAGCTGCCGCTCCACGTAAAAGGTCAAGCAACTGTGGAGACCAACTAAACCCACCACCTGTAGACCACAAGGTCACAGGCCCATGCCTGGCACCTCAGGAGACCCTGGCCCGGGCTCTCTAGAGTGAGGCACTGGAAAAGGACTAGTTGGGGACCAGTGTCGACTGCTGGTGTCCGTACCCCCAACTACAAGCGTGCTACAAGTGACTAAAAACAAACTCAAGTGTCACTGTCCCACTGTCGTCTTTCCCTCAGCCGGACGTACAACTCAACACAGGAGTGAGGGTGTCCAGGTCAGACGACACAGACCTCGACGGTATAACACAAGTACCGGGACAAAGCCCCGAGCTAACACCTGGCTCACAAAGAACCTAGGGCACCCAACTGGAGAGGTAACCACGGTAGGCGTCGTACTACTCACCACGTACACAGAACCACATGCACGTCACACACAAACCACGTGAACCTCATGTAAACCACACAAGAACCATGGTCCACTACACGTGAACCAACTGCCTCACGTAAACAATACGCAGTTACCGAAGTAGCAACTAACAGTATACCTTGTATGCTAAACACGTAAACCAAGTGCACTCAGTGCACCTCATGCGTCAACACACTTGCATTATCGATAAATATCATAATTCAGACTTTGCTGTTCATAGCCAGTAGGCGGCAACATCGACTGCCGCTTACACCAAGTCAACGACAAGAGACCTGGCCGTTAACATCTTGGCTGAGGAGCTTGACGACAAACGATGTTGACGCCAAGTTCTTCGGCCATAAACCCTGCAGAAACCCTAATCCGGTTCTGCGGGTTCTTTAACCGTTCTAACTACAAAAATATATAAATGTAGTTCCTTTAGCATGCCAGAACCCAATACAACCCATTACAACATGCTTCATACATTAAACTACTCAACCACCCATTATCCCCGTATGGTGCAACTCTATCCAAACATGCATTATCATGCTGGTCAAGGGTTATGATGTGTTTTTATGTTTTCTACGGAGCTAAACGAGTTCGTCCCCTACCTCAGAATGCGTTAGAATCTCCCGCAAATCTCCCGGTTCACGCCGAGCCGCGAGCTCCTACGGGAATTGCACCACGCCGCGACGTTTCCTCGCGCAATTCGGCAACGCCACGCGTTCTACGATCGTCCAACTACTCCTCGGTACCTGTTAGAAGCTTCAGAAACACCGGGGCGCGAAGTTTGGGCAAGAGGGAAAGAGAGTAAGCTGAGAGAGCTGCCCTCGGGTGACCTATAACCTGCACCATTCTCAGGTTGGCGTCAACCCCTATGCCGCCAACAAGAACCACCACCCTTAGCGTCCACATCTACTGCCGCTAAGTTCAAGAAGTCAACGTCCACTAACCTGGACGCCAACCAGTCAACGGCCACCCCTGGCCGCCAACTTTAACTGAACAGCAGCAGGTCCTGTTTCATTTCAGACCAACCCTGCTCTTCACCTGCTCAACCACACATTCACATCACACATTCCGCACAACTAGCTCACATTGGCCTCACAACGGCCTACACACCAACCACACATGATCCGCATGGATCCGAAAGGCACGCGACGTTACAAGTTTGTCGTAGTGTTTGTTGACGACATTCTGGTGTACTTCGTTTCGGAGGGGGAACACGCCGAGCACCTGAGGATCGTGTTGCAGACTTTGCGAGAGCACCAGTTGTATGCCAAACTTAGTAAGTGTGAGTTTTGGCTACAACAGTTCACTTCTTAGGGCACGTGATCTCAGGTGAGGGAGTTTCGGTAGATCCAGCGAAGGTTGAGGCAGTTTTGCAGTGGGAGAGTCCCAGATCTGTGTCTGAGATTCGTAGCTTTCTGGGTTTGGCAGGTTACTACCGCAGTTTGTTCGAGACTTTTCTCAGGTTGCTGCACCCTTGACTCGGTTGACGAGAAAGGGAGTTCCGTTTGAGTGGTCGGAGCAGTGTGAGCAGAGCTTCATAGAGTGAAGCGACTGCTTACGTCAGCACCAGTTCTTGCCTTACCTTCAGGTGAGGAGGGTTTTGAGGTTTGCACAGATGCTTCAGGTGTTGGTTTGGGTGTGGTTTTGATGCATCAAGGCCGGGGGGTGGCTTATGCGTCTCGCCAGCTTAAGCCCCACGAGGAGAGTTACCTGACCCACGACCTAGAGCTTGCAGCTGTGGTGTTTGCTTTGAGGATTTGGCGTCTTTACCTGTACGGAGTGAGTTTTGTAGTCCGTACCGACCACCAGAGTTTGAGGTATGTGTTTTCTCAGAGGGATCTGATATGAGGCAGCGTCGATGGATGGAATATCTGAAGACTATGATTTCAGCATTGAGTATAAGCCTGGAAAGGCGAATGTGGTTGCAGATGCCTTGAGTAGGAAAGCACAGATGAGTCATCTGATGCTTAGAGAGTGGAGTTGTGGCAGTCTGCGACAGAGGGGTCTTTCAGAGTTTCGTCCAGTCGTCGACAGTTTGTGTTGGGCAGTTTGTTGGCGGCTCCCGCCGTTGTGAGACAGTTGCTGAGGCTCAGCAGGCAGATCCCGAGTGCACAGTGTTTTGCTTCTCCCAAAGGTTGAGCTTTGCGAGGACGGGACTGTTAGGTTCCGAGATAGACTCTATGTTCCTGTTGAGGAGTCTATCAGGAGAGTCGTGCTGCAAGAGGCACATGGTTCAGGTACTCGATTCATCCAGGGTCGACCAAGATGTATCACAGGTTGAGACGTCAGTTTTGGTGGCCTGGAATGAAGAGAGACATAACGGCTTTTGTTGCTAGGTGTTTGGTCTGTCAGAAGGTGAAGGCCGAACATCAGCATCCAGGAGGACTTGTGCAGCCGTTAGAGATTCCGATGTGGAAGTGGGACCATGTGACGACTGACTTTGTTTGTGGTTTTCCGAGGACAACTGGAGGTTTTGACAGCATTTGGGTTCTTGTGGACAAATTGACGAAGACTGCCAGATTCTTGCCTGTCAGGACTAGTTGGGGTGTGAGTAGGTTGTCCGCATTGTACGTAGAGCGGATTGTTCCTTTGCATGGAGTGCCGATCTCTGTTGTGTCAGACAGGGATCCTCGCTTCACTTCTGGGTTCTGGCGCAGTTTCCAGAGAGCTTTGGGGACGGAGTTGGCTTTTAGTTCCGCCTACCATCCTCAATCAGACGGTCAGTCAGAGCGGACTATCCAGACTTTGGAGGACATGCTTAGAGCTTGCTGTCTGGAGTGGCAGGGGTCGTGGACAGCTCACTTGCCGTTGGTCGAGTTTGCATATAATAATAGCTATCACTCCAGTATCGGTTTGGCACCATATGAGGCTTTGTACGGACGACCATGTCGCACTCCTCTTGACTGGTTCGAGGTTGGCGAACGGGTTGTCACGGGGCCAGAGTTGGTACAGCAGGCAGTTGAAGTAGTTCAGCTTGTGAGGCAGAGGCTTCAGTCAGCTCAGAGTCGGCAGAAGAGTTATGCAGATCAGCGCAGACGACCGCTCGAGTTTCAGGTAGGGGACCAGGTGTTTGTCCGTGTGTCTCCTATGAAGGGAGTGGTGAGGTTTGGTAGGCGTGGAAAGTTGAGTCCTCGCTTTATTGGACCTTTCACCATTCTGAGCATGTCGGAGGTTTGGCGTACAGACTTGCTTCCGTCAGAGTTGGCAGCAGTCCACGATGTGTTTCACGTGTCGATGCTTCAGAGGTACCTTTCTGACGAGTCTCACGTTCTGCAGAGTGCAGAGTGGTCTGAGGTGACTCCAGTGTTGACTGTACCAGAGTTTCCGTTGCACATTGAGGATCGCTGAGTTCAGAGGTTGAGGAACAAGGCTATCCTGTTAGTTCGTGTTGCGTGGCAGCGGCACTCCGGTGGTGAGTCGACATGGGAGCGGGAGGACGAAATGCGCGAGCAGTTTCCGTACCTCTTCGGTGAGTCTTCTTTCCTTGTGTTGTTTGAATTTTGAGGGCAAAATTCCTTAAGGGGGGAGGGCTGTAAGGTCTCGGGTCTTTACAGATCCTTATTGGGTCTTTTGGAGGTTCTATGTGGACGACGACAAGACCATTGTCGTTGACTTGGGGTTGACGGCCAGGGCTAGCCGTTGACCTAGAGTAAAAGTCCAGCGATGTGGACGTTTGAGGTTGAACTCAACGACCAGCGATGTGGACGTCAAGCCTTTGGCGGTTCAGTAGGCGACTAGTGATGTTGACGTCAACTGGTCGAACCTGTTGAAATAGGTAGCCCGAGAGCAAACCCATTCTTCTCTTTCCTCTTCTTCCCTCCACCTTTGCCTTTCTCTATTTCCACAGCTTCTGATGGTTAATGGAGCTCGTGGGAAGGCTCTGGATCGCGTGGCGGTGCTTGATCGGGCGGGAAACGCGAGGTTTTGGTGCGATTCACGCGGAGTCTTCGGGGGGTTTCGGTGCGATTAGTGGCTGTTTGGGGGTTTATTAAGCGTTCCGAGGTAAGGACTTAACTCCTATAACCCTCCTTAGCAATCCAGCATGCTCAATTGTGTGTGATCAGTATGCAATTTGTAGATTAGGGTTGGTTATACCATGCCGGAATTTAGGTGTTTTGGACAATCTAGGCATCTGATTGTTTAATTTGTAGTTCTGGTAGTATTAGATGATGTGAGGAGGCATTTTCCCTCCATCAGTAGGTGTTCCGTTGGGTAATTCTGCCCAATTGGACTGACCCGCGCTGTTCTGGGTTTTGGGGACTGAAGAGCTTAACGTCCACATCTGTTGACGTTGAGATCTTCAAGGGTGATATAAACGACAAGGTCGATTGCCGTTGAGTTAGGGTTAACGACATGATGAGTGTCGTTTACTTCATATTGGCGGCAATCGATATGGCCGTTAATCTCCTATGTCCCAGCAGACTTGAGTTTTGTGTTTCAAGGTGATTGACATGTGATGTCCGCCCTGTTTACACATGTGAGCCAGGCTTAAAGTGTGACTCCGCCTGTGCATTTGAGTAGTTAGTTGTGACATGAGTGTTCACTTACTGTACGGAGTTTCAGGCGTTGAGTGTGTTCCGTCTGTTGTACGCGCGTTGCGTTACCGCGTGCCCGTTTCTGTTGTGTTACCTAGGCGTGGGTGCGACTCCGTCTAGACGACTAGCGTGTGGTTGTCCTCCGCTAGTGAGACAGGACGCTGAGTGCGACTTTGTCCTGTGCGTACTCCTTGTGGTGGTTTTGAGCCGGTCTCCGTGGAGCCCCTTCTCTACCGCTAGGGTCAAGCGTAGGGGAAAAATTGGTCGTGGACCAGACGCGAGAGAGAGCGTCTGTAGTGTGCACACGTGGCTGGGGTTGAGAACCTCTGTGGTGACGGGACGCCGAGCCACAGACCCTAGCTGAGTCCTACTTACTGTGTGTGTGTGAGTGTGTGTTACTGAGCCGTGAGGTTTACAGTTTTGTGTTGTGGTGCGACGTGTACTTACTTTCAGTTTTACTTTCCGCACTTTAGTTGTGTTGCCGGTGGGGTTACTTTTCCCTACTGGGTCTCTTTTCTTGAGACTCACTCCCCTCCCTTTCAGGTGGGTCTTCGTCGACTCCCGTTCCAGGCGAGTCTAGCCACTCCTCCGGTGTTGGTGCTTCTTAGCTGCAGTGAGTAGTACTTTTTGTTGTACTTCTGTACTCTGTACCTTACTCAGACTCTGAGTTGTACATATTATGTTCATATAGTGAATTTTACAGCTTTACATGGTGTGTATCTTCTACATATAGTCTCCTCGGACGTTCACTTCCTACCCTTCCGAGCTCGTCTCGTGGTTAGCGGGTCAGAATTCGGGTTACTGTTGTACTGGTAATGCGGATTCTGGGTCGTTATAGAAGGAGTCAAGGAGGTGGAGATCTCGTGGGAGAAAGAAGTTCTCAAGCCCTCAACCCGAGTTCTTTAAGTTCTTAACCCTAGACGAAAAATGGAGTCAAAGGTAGGCATTCTCACAAGCTTAAACCATGAAAAGTTTTCTATAGGATGTCTCGTCCATCAGGAATAAAAGCCCTTTGGTTTCATAATTTTCCATCGAGCATGTCTTTTGTTCTTGATTTCATGTTCTGTAACTTACATGACCCCGAACCGCTTTCATACTCTTGATCTCCTTGTATACTAAATCACATGCCACGAAAATTTACTGTAGATACTGATTGTAGTTAGGCTTCTTTTGCCTTTGAAAGCCCTAATTTTCATCAACCCTACTTCGAGAATTAAATCTTTCATCTCTCTTGTACAGATTCATATTCTTCATGTTGACTTAGTTGGACGATGTCGAATCCATGATTGTTTTCAAATTCCTAATTACTGGGAATACTATTACCTGCCTAGATTCGTTTGCAACTAGTTTCGTGATTTTTCGTCGCTTGAATCATTAGTTTTAATTTTTGAACGACCCTGTGTTAAAACATGGTAAGTTGGACCAAGAACCAAGAACATGTCAGATCCCTGTCGGACTCGGCCAAGGACCTGAGAATGCGACGGCCTGAAAGGCCGCGTTCTCAGGCAGATCACAACATGAATCCCCGTCGCGATCTGATCACGACAGAACCCCCGTCGTGACCTGACCGCATGTTCTGACAGCCCTGTCGCCTTCTTCATACGAACCCGTCGCAATCTGACGGCATGTTCTGGAGCACCTGTCGCGATCTGACGGCCTGTTCTGGAGCACCTGTCGCGATTAGTACAAGGCTCCGTCGCGATCTACTCTGAACCTGTCACGACCCTTACTGGGGTGCGTCACGTTCACAGGATTTTTGCAAAAACCCCTGATTTGCAATGCTCTAATTGTCTATTGTGCTTATACCCTTTAATCCTAGTTATACTTGTAGTAATTTCACTTAATGTAAATTGAACATTTATTTGATTTAAAATACATGTACACGACTAATTCCTTCTATGATTCCATGACACATGCACACACTTTGAACCATCCATATATGGCTTAATTGCATGAACATGATACGTAACATATTTGGTAATTTATGTAATTAAATTGCCCTAATTTTTTTAGAACTGTTTACGTTTTTGTGCGAGGTTTTGGAACACACGATCTCGACGCTCCACTATTCTAAAATCCTCTAGAACGTCGAGCACTTGTTTCTATATACACACTTTCTTGACTTGGACGAACTCTCCGTCGGATACTCCTTCCGCAGAACTAGTGAGTCTTTGTTCAAGGCCTCCGTAAGTCTCCTTTGGTCCATGGATTCCCACATGGTCGATGAGCCGGTTGTACCCTAACACCTATCCCTTTAGGGATCAATACTATCCAACGACTATTAGAAGTTCGCTCTTATCTAGAATCACGCCAGACCTCTGGACCTGTTCTTAACATGGCCAGTAGTAGGATTGTGAGTTCCACCTGACTGCCAACACCAGTGCGCGTGTTTGTGCAACTGTTACTATCGCCGGTTTACTCGACGTGTTACGTGCAACGTCCACTAGCTCTCATCTATACTCTACTCGCTCATCTATTCACGTTCACTCTACTATCTCGCCTATTCATCTAGTTCTCTCATCTTTTTCTTGGTACTCTTTATTGGCCATTGACTGATGTCTAAAGATAAACAATATAACCAATTCCAGCGTAATCGGGCTCGATCTGGTCCTGGGAGGAGCGCCCGATGGTGCCATTTGCCCATGGGAGTTAACATGATCAGGATGTCGGCATTACATCCAAGTGCCCTGCTATCTAGATTTATCTAATGATAATCAAAAGTGCTATGTTCTCTCATGGTCTATAACAAAAGTGCTATGCTATACTCGTTGTGCTATCGCTATACTTTGCGCTATTGTGCTATAGCCATCCTGCTATTTGTGCTATTCCGACACTTGTGCTATTTTTGGAATGTCTATAAATGGAAAGTCTTGCTAATTTGTCATGCACTATCCTACTATCTTTTACCGTACTTGACTTCTCGTTCTATCATTATTTATCGGCCTATAATGCATTAATTATTTAAAGCTTGCTTGAGCATGAGATTTAAGTCCTACTGGGCAATGTTCGCTCACCCTGCGTTATTTGTCGTTGTGTTCTCAGGTGAGACCGAGGATGAACAATACACTCAAGAGGACGGGAACGACCTGAGTGATGTCATGAGTACCCTAGCGTCCTATTACTATGTTTGCGTTGTAATAGTTAGGTTTCATGTTTAGTCTTCTGCTTTATTTCAATGTAATTGGGCCCTTTAGATTTGGCTCTGACATTAGTGGTTGTAAGTAGACATTGGAAAGTTATCAATGTGAAAGATTTGCTTTAAGTATTATTCATTGTGCAATGATATGATGTCTAGTATTCGCTCTATACCTTTTCTTGCAACTGCCTGCGTTCCGATATTCCACGTCGTGACGTGACATGGACAACAAGGATAGCATGGATTGTTTTCATTCAAAAAGTTGCAATCATTACAGAAGCTTGCAGTTGCACTCATATTGTTCCCCTCAAATTCTCACCCTTTTGAAAACAATAAAAAAGACTCTCTCTCCCCTTAATCAACAACAAGTATAGTCACCCCCTTGGTATAACACTCTCCCCTATGATGGTGCCAATGAAGTTAGTAGGAAAAAGTGATACCAAAGAACATCAATGGATGGAGATCAAAGTATGACTAACATTTAAGTAAGGGGTGGAATTGGGAGATGAATGATCAAAATCAATAAGATCTTTGATATTAAAATATGAGAGAAAAATTATTGTGTCTTTGGATTGTGCAACAAAGTTTAATAACAAAGACACATTCAATCACAACATATGTCAAAGTTTTAATAACCTGAATGCATTTAAAAAGATGAAGTAAATGTGATGAAAGTGACCTGTATGAGTTGACAAAAGTGTTTATCACATGAGTTTAGTAGCTAAACATTTAACACAATGTAGAATAATAACTCTAAACCCATTACATGAACTTCATCTAGGCCAATGTACATGTTGTTCTTTTTCTGCTTTATATATATATATATATAATTTTGTTTTGTGAGAGAGAATACAAGAGTAAATTGGTCAAATCAAACCTTCAGTGCAAGGTGTCACATTTACCCAATGCAAGACCCCCTGATTACTCAGTGGTTTAACCTTCATTACCTTATACAGAGTTGAAACAACTTGTTTTGTCACCTTTTGACGTGAGCCAAAACACTTGATTAGGTGAAATGAACCGGTTACTCAGTGATAAAATAAAGTTTTCATTGCTCTGTTTGTATCTCTCTATTTTTTCTAAACACTTTCTATTTGAAAATTTTAAGAACAGAATTACATTAATTAGAATAGACATGATCATGAGTGTAGAGAGATTATTCTTAACATGTGTTAAGGATAAAACTTCAAAACATACACATGTTAAACACTAAAGCTACTCATGTGTCTACAAGTGTTTGCAACTCAGTTTAAATGAGTTCAGCATTAAAAATTGGCATAAACTTGTTCTTAGATTATATCTTTAAGACTAAACTGAGTGCACAATTATTTTAGTCTTATGTATGAAATCTCTCATATAAGAATATCATGAAGACTCATTTATCCTTATGCAAGACTTGAATAAAAGGTATGATTGTCAAGGAGATAGAATCAGGAAATAAATGTAAACTGAATTTCAAGCATTAGTTTGAGTGGATGTTCAAGATTGGAGAGTGACCAAGAAATGTTGACTAATAATAAAACAAGTCTCTCTCACAGATAACTCCCCCTCAAAGATGTAATGAAAGCCTTCATTCTAGATTGAAGCAATGTTCAAGGATTTTCAAAGGATCTGTCGACAACTGGATCTCATGTGTCGACAGTTACTGAAGTAGGAGACTCGATGTTGTTAGAACAAGATTGTTTTCGACAAACCACATGGAAGTTGTCAACAAGGCAGACATAAGAATTGTTTGACATTGGATTTTGAGTTTCAACAATTAGAAGATGATGTGTCGACACATGATGACCAGTGTGCCGACCTGATGAAGATCAAAGATAATTTTATGAGATTTCAAGTTCCAACAAATTTTAACAATTATTTGCAGCTTTTTTAAGAGCATTTTTGCACTTTTCCAAATTTACTCCCCCTTAACATGTGCATGGGTTGAAAAAGCAAGCAAGCAATTCGCACATGATTATGCACACAATTAGCTTTATACATACATGACTTTTGGTACTTGGCGGAGTATTTTACCTCACGCATATGATAGTTTCCAAACAAGCATAACTTATTTTTCCACATGTCATCATTTGATATACCAAGAAGTCAAAGCAAATGATATGCACCAGGAGTCAGGGCACAATCAAGCAAGTATGATAACACAAACATGATTCCAATTGTTATGACACAATATTATTGTTGGGAGCAGCATCAAAACACTCTTCAATGTTCAGATAAAACTCTATGAATTTATTCCAACTCAAACAATTCAATTCTGAAATGATAAGAGGTTTTACCTGAACAGTCTTCATTGGATTTTACCTGTTCTTCAATTTTTGTTGTCTTGCACAGCCAATGTCTTGAATCCATTTACAATGTATGGCTGCAAGACTTTTAACTTGCCGATCAAGTTGGCCTTGGGACTCATACAAGCTTGAGTCCTGCAGTGGAGCAAAAATTAGATTGCAACAATGATTTTTGAATTCAAGAGGATTTCCTTTTTGGTATAGATGCAATTTTATCATTAATGGAGCTATGAGCAGCATTAGTTCCATATCGTTATTATTCTGTTTAATGCACCAGTGTTTACATGAAATGTTCACATGGAGTTCTGAGCTTTTTCAACAAAATCATGATTTTTAGTTACATGTGCATGATGTGAAAACTTTTGCAAGTAATTCAAGCTGATTATGCACACATTTAGCTATAAGCATGAGTGACTCTTTGGTACTCGACGGAGAAGTTTTCTCATGCATAGTGATAGTTTCCAAACAAGCATGACTTGTTCTTCCACATTTCACCATTTTATATACCAAGAGATCTAGATATATAACTCATCATGATTCCATTTTAGAATTCAATTTTAATCATCAAATAGTTTATTCAAGAGATTTTTATCAACAAGAAGTTTTTATTTACTAGGGAATCTCTCAGAAGTATTTACTTGGTGAGATTTTTTATTTTCTTTCATTCTCTCCACTTAATTTCCTTGTAGCCTTAGTCATGAAGCCTTCATCTTGAAATTGACTACAAAGATCCTTGCATCCAACATTCAGTAGCACATTTCGAAACCCAAACTTGTTTGGGTCCTAAAGATCTTCCATGAATCTGCAACAACAATTTTTGAATCCAAAATGATTTTATTGGGTGCATTTTCTGAAGACTAGAAACACTAGCATCTTGGTTTCTAATCTAGAGCTATAAGAGTAGAATGCACCACTGACATATTGAACATTTTGTCTTCTATTTTTCAGAATTTTATCATTGAGATTTTTAACATGAAATTCAGAAAATTCTTTTGTGCAGCAATCCTTCTCATATACATGGATTTTTGAGTATTTTCAGCATAAACACATGATGTCATCATTCCTATGCACATTAGGATGTGTATGAGTATGGAATTTTTAGCATGCACAAGATCATGATTTTCTATGCTAACAGTCCTTAGACAAATGTCCATGTTTATGACATGTGAAGAATTGAACTAGATTGACGTGAACATGAGATTTATTCTTTTTATTTTTATTCCAACAGAATTTAGCAAGATGACCAGGTCTTTTGCAATTAGAGTAAATGGGAGAGTTTCTTACTTGATACTTACCTTGGCATGAGTACATGTGCTAGAGTCTCTGAATCCCTCTAGAGTACCTTTGATTATCCTTGGGTTGAAAGGGAGGAGGTGGTACCTGTTGGTAGCTCTTGGCATGATGTGGATTTGGAGATTGCCTTAGAGCTTTCTCGGCAGATGGAAGAGGTGTGGAGACCTTGTAGAATCCTATTTTCTTTTCCATTTTCTTTTTCTGATTTTCATTGAAACATGGTTCTTCCTATTTGCAGTATTTTTATTCAATTTATCATTTTGTTTTTGAATATTTTTCTGAGCATGAATCTTAGTAGATTTTTTTTTAGGTGCAACAGAATTCTTGTTCATAGAAACATTGACAAAATGAGGTCTTTGTTTTGTTTTCAACATTATTTTTGTTCAATGGGTTAATCCTAAACCATCCTTTTGAAAATTGACTTTCATACCAAAAAGATTATCCAAATTCTGAGTTTCTTGAACAAACTTAGACAAAACATATTTTAAACTATCAACAGTTTTGTTCATTCAGAAATCTTCTTTTCAGAATTTTGATTTTGTTTAAAACCACTTCAAGTTCATCGTTAGTTTTCCTTTTTTCAGCTTTCAATGCAACAGTTTCCTTTTCTGAAGTTTGAAGTTATTTTACATGACATTAAAACTATTTTTCATCTTCTTCTTTTCATTTTCAAATTGAGCAATTTGTTTTTCTATCAGTAATTTTTGTACTTAAATTGCTACAGTCATTGTCCATAGGTTTGTCATGCAACATGCATTCAATCATCTTTTCCAGATGATGATTTTCTTCAATCAATTGTTTAAGCTTTTCATTTATTTGATGATTATTAGCATATTGGAAATCTGCTTGGTTAATTGATCATTGTCAATTTAAGGTTTTCTTTAAGATCAATCAAATCTCATTCTCTTCTTAAGATCAACAACTTCAGATTCTAATAGCTCATGATTTTTCTTTAATCCCTCAATTTATTTTCACAAATGTTGACTTCATCTTTCAAATTCTCTTTCTCAAAAATTAACTTTTCAATTTCATTTTTCAAGTCTTCATTCTCGATTTTCAGTTCTTCATTTCTTCATAGAAGGCTTGATGGTTATCAATTTTTATCTCATTTATCTCCAGTTGATCCTTCAGCTTCTTGTTTTGATATTAAACTTTTTTAATTGTTTGCACATGTGCTTATAGCATTCTATTAGTTCATCATAAGATAATAATTTTCTGAGTCAGTATCAGGCATGATCTATCAAATGGGTCTGAAACAAATTTACCTGAATTTTAAGACTTTCTCGACTTTTCTGACAAATGCGATCCTTCAAAATTGTCTGAGCTGGGAGAACCTTTTGAGCTGCCATGAGCCATGAAGCATTTGTCCCTGATTTTCTTTCCAATTTTGCTTGTCTTCATAGAGGAGTCCTGCATTTTATCATCATTGTCATCAAACCCAATAATCATAGGTCTATTTATGATACTTGAGAATTTAGCCATATTTTTACGTTTGTTTCAGATGATTAGACCAATCAACAATTATCAACTATGTTCAAGGCTATAAATACAATAGAGATCAAATGACGAATCAGATCAACAAAATAAAAAAGCAATCAATCAGTTCAAGCAGATCAGATGATGTTTCAAAGATCAACCAAAAGCAATCAATCAGATCAGAGTCAGATATAAACCCACTCTGATACCAGTTGTTAGGATCGAATATTCGGTGATGGCAAATCTAGAGGGGGGGGGGGGGTTGAATAGATTTGCAGCGGAAACTTAAGTAATTTAAAATTAGTTCGAATTGAGAGATCTACTCAATTAAAACCCCACTGATCTGATGGAATGTGAGTGATTAAAATGTAAGAGACATTTTAACAATTAGTTTAAGCATCAAACATGTGATGATGTGTGCAAACAAATAATCAGTAATGTGTAGATGAAATCCCTATGCATGCATCTAGCTCACACAAGATCAAACCACAGTGCACAAGGATTTTTAGGTAGTTCGGAGATCATATCCAATGACTCCTATGTCCACCCCTCACACAGTGAGGACACACCACTCAAAATTGAGTACAACACACACACACTTAAGCACAACGGCTCAACCCCACACGCACGCTAGATCAAGTCCACAAAAGATCAGATCCTCTAACTTCCCTTTGCTTCTTCTGCTGCTTGGATTGCTCTTCTTCTTCTTCACCTTCTTCTTTCAGCCTTGATGGCGAATTTGGCTTCCAATCAATCTCCTTAGATGAAATCCTTTAGTCTGCAACTTCTGGAGCTTGAACAGAGTACTGGAGAGATCCCTTCTTGCCGCCTCAGCCTTTCTTGGAGTTGTGTGGGCTCTTACTTCGAAAAGGGGCAAGGGGCACCTTTTTATAGGTGTGTCCTAATCATTACACAATGTGGGAATCCATGTGTACGAGAAAAGGATGCCCTAAGTGAGTGCACATGCTGCTCACGTGTTGGTGCTGGACCTGCGGTTGTCGACAGATGCACAGTAGCTGTTGACAGCCACTACCACAAATCTTCTATCCAGAACCAATATCTTGAAGGTTTGTCTGGGCTGTCGACAGATGACCCAGTGCTGTCGACAACCACTGCTCAAATTGGTTTTTCCAGAAGCTAAGTGTTTGAGAATTGTCTGGGTTTGTCAGCAGGTGATTTCTGGTTGTCGACAACTACTGCTAAAACTTGTCTATCCAGAAGCAATATCATAAAAAAACTTTCCTAATATGTCTGTCATCTGATTTTGATTTGACTTTATGTACTCCTTGAGTTCAACATACATCAATCTAGAGATGCTCTTGATCATTTACCCACCCATTGGCCCTTCAAACACAAATCATCAGTGTTAACGAAGCATTTATTCAAGATTACTTAAGTAATGCAATTCAAACTCATGTCGACACACTCATGGTATGTGTCGACACACACATTCATTTCATTAATAAAGGTTCAATGAAAACCATCATGTGTTGACCCAGACAGGAGTGTGTCAACACCTTATGTGAAAAACCAATTCCAATGAACTGGTTACAACATATGTGTCGACACTAGGATAGGAGTGTGTCGACGCAACAATGTAAGAATGCACATGTAACGTCACGCATTTTTCGGATCTTCGTGGATCCTTGGTTTAGCGTATGAGGTGGTCACACCTTGACCAGTGCGACTTGTGTTGTGTGTTTCTTATTGGATCCTTACCGGGGTTGGTTATGGATCTGTGTTGGTGTTCAATGCTCTGGACATCAACAGTGGGTTAGCGTTCAGGTGTGTGACGTCTTATGTGTGTTGGCGGGCAATGGTGTTACCGTTAACTTTCTTGGCGTCCATCGATGTGGACGTCTACCGTTGAACTTGGCGGCGAGCGTTGTGGACGCCTAGTTGGGGCGGTTGGTTAGCGGCACAGAGGTTGACGTTAACCTGACGCCTGTGTTTTTAGGGGCAACCCGAGCCTTCTTCTTTCCCACCTTCTCCCCTCCTCTTCCCCACCTATACCCTTGTGTCTCTTCACTACTTCGGTGGGTCGACGGGAGCACGTGGGAAGGCCGTGATGTGCGTAGCAGCGGCAAATCAGGCGGGGAATGACGGATTGGAGGGCGGCGTTCGCGGAAAGCTCCTGGGGTTTCAGCGCGATATGAGGTTCTTTAAGAGTTTATTTGCGTTTCAGAGGTAGGGATTGGCCCCTTGATTCCTTCTGTTTGACTTGTCATGCTCCGTTTGCATAGACTGCTTGTTAATCGTGTTTTTGGGAAAAAGGTTTACCATGCCGGGAGATTGGGTGGTTTGATCGATCCAATGTTGGATCTTGCTTTTCCGGTTTAATTATAGTATACAGATGTAAGGGAAGTGTTTCCCTCATTTTTCTGTTGTTTATAGGGCTAAATTGCCTGTGTGATCGGCTTGGGACCGTTCTGTGCGTCCTGTGTGTGTTGAGTACTGAAGATCCCGACGTCAACATCGGTTGACGCTGAGTTTCTTTGTTGGGAGATTAACGGCTAGGTTTCTAGCCGTTGATTTTGAGTAAACGGCCAGGTGGTGGCCTCTTACTAGTATTGACGGAAAGAAATACTGTCGTCTATATCCTATGGACGACAATCGATGTTGCCTCCAACCTGTGCATGTATCAGTATAGTGTGTTTCACGATGTTCTTGTTGCAAGATTGCGATGCAATGTGTTTATCGATACTGAGCGGTGTAATAACACCTGTGGTGCTCCTAGAGCACAGGGCTTTTGAGGCCAGTTTACCGGCTATGTAGTTTACTAGTTCTTTACGTGTGCGCGTGAGATTCACTACATCCTAGCGCACAAGATTTATGTGAAATATTACGGGGTTTGGTGTCGTGCACATGGTTGGTGTGTGCATGGCATATCGTACGTTATCGTGCTTATTGTATCTTAATTATTATGATTATTCGCGGTGTTGTGGCGATGAGGTCACGTTGGAACCTAGCTGCGATCCTTTAGGACTCTTACAGATTACCCTGAAGGGGATAATTTGATAAAGTGTATGAGTGTGGTAGTGGTGTTGTGCTTAGCGTGGCAGTGGAGGTCACTTTGTGACCGATGACAGGCCATGGGGTATCATTATTGGTTTATATGCGTGATTGTGTAAGTTAGCTTGTAAGTCATAGGGTGATGGAATAAGCTATTCCTAACATATGTATCGTAATGGTAATAGAAAGTGTTTGTGAACAATCGTGATTTGTGATAGCGAGTGTGGTGGTCCGGCGCCTATTCCGGATGCCTCCCTAGTCGGGTACCCCAGGTTCTTTGTGAGCCAGGCACGTGTGTTTGTTGTGCTTGGGTTTTGTCCCGTACAGTGTGGTACCGTCGAGTCTGTGTCGTCTTCCTGGACACCTCACTCCTGTGTTTGAGTTGTACGTCCGGCTGAGGGAAAGATAACAGTAGGGCAGGCGGCTTGTGTTTGTTGGTGGTGCAGTCGCTTGTAGCGCGCTCGTAGTTAGGCGTACGGGACACCAGCAGATGTCACTGGTCCCCAGCTAGTCCTGTTTTTCCAGTGCCTCACTTTAGGGTGCTCCGGCCAGAGACCTAGAGGTGGCAGGCATGGACCTGCGCTGTGTGTCTGCAGGTGTGGTGTTAGTTGGTCTCCACAGTTGGTTGACTTGTTCTCGTGGAGCGGCAGTTGGACCTTTCTGATGACCAAACTGTCCCCATAATAAATATTTCCATTTATTTATATATTAATTTGATGATTAACAAATAACACTAATGGATTTCTGAGCCTTGAGAACAGGAAGCAAAAGAAAAATGAAAGATCAAGACAATCTGGTAAGTCCCATCATTTCTATCTAAGTCCCTGTAACGACTTCTTTGATAAGCACAACGACTTCCTCTTTGACCGGAACACTCGATCGTTACCATAAACGATTTCTTTAGAACCCGCAACGACTCTCTAGCCGTAACGACTTCTTTAGACCCCGTAACGATTTCTTTAGAACTCGCAACGACTCTCTAGCCGTAACGACTTCTTTAGACCTCGTAACGATTTCTTTAGAACTCGCAACGACTCTCTAGCCGTAACGACTTCTTTAGACCTCGTACGATTTCTTTAGAACTCGCAACGACTCTCTAGCCGTAACGACTTCTTTAGACCTCGTAACGATTTCTTTAGAACTCGCAACGACTCTCTAGCCGTAACGACTTCTTAGACCTTAACGATTTCTTTTCTTTAGACCGCAACGACTCTCTAGCCGTAACGACTTCTTTAGACCTCGTAACGATTTCTTTAGAACTCGCAACGACTCTCTACTAGCCGTAACGACTTCTTTAGACCTCGTAACGATTTCTTTTAGAACTCGCAACGACTCTCTAGCGATAACGATTTCTTTAGAATCATAACGATTTCGTGTAACGACTTCTTTATTATCATAACGATTTCGCGTAACGTTTCTTTATTAGTCATAACGATTTCGTGTAACCTTCTTTATTAGTCAAACGATTGCGCGTAACGATTTCTTATTAGTCATAACGATTCGCGTAACGACTTCTTTATTAGTCATAACGATTTCGCGTAACGATTTCTTTATTAGTCATAACGATTTCGTGTAACGACTTCTTTATTAGTCATAACGATTTCACGTAACGATTTCTTTATTAGTCATAACGATTTCGCGTAACGACTTCTTTATTAGTCATAACGATTTCGCATAACGATTTCTTTATTAGTCATAACGATTTCGCGTAACGACTTCTTTATAGTCATAACGATTTCGCGTAACGATTTCTTTATTAGTCATAACGATTTCGCGTAACGACTTCTTTATTAGTCATAACGATTTCGCGTAAAACGTTTCTTATAGTCATAACGATTTCGCGTAACGACTTCTTTATTAGTCATAACGATTTCGCGTAACGATTTCTTTACTAGTCATAACGATTTCTTGCACGAGTTTCTTTAGAACGCGCAAACGACTCATAAGTTATCACAACGATTTCTTTACAGTTCATAACGACTTGCTATAACTCATAACGATTTCATAAGTTATGAAGTCAGCAAGATTCTCTTTATCGAATTTCTTGATGCATCATATAATGCTTTTAATAGCGTTGAAAAGTCAAAGTCATATCTTGTCCGTTGACTGCTTTGCATTAAATGCTCTCCCGATCGTATCTCCCATGCATGCAGACAATATCTTCCTTCTATGCTACTCTGTCTACGTACTTTTTCTTGGACAGAAAGGAGCTTTGCTATATACTGCAGTATCTGTTCCATCTCAACTAACAATAGACAGCAGTCCTAGCTGTCTTCTATTTATTGATGATATGCTTACAGATATCTGACAAGACTCATCTGGACAACGTTGGACACAAGATACAAAGTTCTATGACATCTCTTTGGCGTGTACACAGGATAAAAGACTGACGATCAGAAGCTTCCTCAGTAACCAGTCTAACGACACAGGATAAGAGACAACGGCACTTCAACGTTCGAATTTGAATCAGCAGTTTAAATAGAAGACTCAAGACTAAAAAAGAATAACTGACAGAGCAACATCGCTTGATTTTAGAAGAAGAAAGGAATCCATCTCTCTCATCTTTAGAACTTTGAAGAAGAGCGAAGCCTCCACTCAAAAACCTTGTTCAAAGCTCTTAGCTCTCTGTGCTCAAAGGAATCTTCTCATTTGTAAGCCTGTGTGGTCCTTGAGAGAAAAAACCTTGTTAAATCTCTTTCTCTCTCGGGGCTTAGGAGCTTCAGGTTGTAGCTTGGTCAAGCTAGAATCTGAAGCCTGTTTCACAACCTTTTTCTGATTAGTTTGTGTTCCCTTCTGGACGAAGGAAGACCTGGTGGTATCCAGGGTGGTTGTTGTTCCCTTCTGGACGAAGGAGACCTGTGGTATCCAGGGTGGTTGTTGTTCCCTTCAGGCTGAAGGAAGACCAGTTGAGGCTGGGTGTAAGGATCCTTAAGGGGGATTGTACCCTTGATAGTAAAATCCTGAGGTATTGCTCAGGGACTGGACGTAGGTCTCCTGTGGAGAGGAGTTCCGAACCAGGATAAAATCCTTGTGTCTTGTGGATGTGTTTTTGTGTGATTGTTATCTTGTTTGCTCTAACTCTAACCTTGTTATTAAGTTGTGCAATCTTTTCAGTAAACAGGTTTTAATCAAAGATCGAAGTCTTATTAACCCATTCACCCCCCCCCTCTGGGCTAGCTAGCTGGGCAACAAGTGGTATCAGAGCCCGTCTCTTCGACAAAGAAGAAGATCTAACGATCTGAAGAGCAAGATCTATGGCAGCCCAAAGTCCCTTCGAAGGTCAGTCTGTCAACAGACCTCCTTTGTTCGATGGTGAAGATTATACGTATTGAAAGACCAGGATGGAATACTTTCTACAAGGCCACGATTATCAAATCTGGTCAATAGTGGAAGAAGGTGATCTGGTCGTCACAAATGAGAAAGCACAATGGACAGATGAAGATAGAAAGAAAATCTCCTTGAACTGTAAAGCTAAGAGCATTCTATGTTGTGCTCTAAGCAAGAAAGATTCAACAGAGTTTCAGCATGCAAATCCTCCATGGAAATGTGGGAAAGTAAAGATCACATATGAAGGTACAGACAAAGTAAAGGAAACAAGAATTGACATCCTTGTCACTCAGTATGAAAGATTTCAAATGCAAACAGGTGAGTCTATTACCCAAATGTTTAGTAGATTTACTGACATTACTAATGGCCTAGCAAGTCTAGAAAGTCATATGAAAATGCAGATATGGTAAGGAAGATTCTCAGATCCCTGCCATCTTCATGGACGGCAAAGGTCACAGCTATCGAAAGAGCTAATGATCTTAAGAGAATGTCAGTAGAAAACTCATTGGGTCTCTCATGGCCCATGAAATAAACATGGAAAGACTAGGAGAATCCTCCAGTAGAAAGAAGCAGTCAATGCGCTTAAAGCTAATGGGGACTCGTCAGAAGAATCCTTAGATAACAGTGAAGATAGCAAATAGTGATGATGAAGAAGCCATGCTCTCAAGAAGATTGCAGAGAATCTTGGCAAAGAAGAAGAAGTTCCAGTCTGGTAGGAGGTACTTCAAGAAAAACAAAGATCTCAAGAGACCAGATGGAAAAGATCAGAAGAGGAATGAGCCACTTTGCTATGAATGCAAAGAAACCTGGACATATCAAGGCAGACTGTCCAATGTTAAAGAAAAATGATCACAAGAAGAAGGACAGCTCCAAGAAGTTCAAAGATTCAAAAAGAAAGCCATGGCAGCTGCATGGGACAACAGCAGCGACTCAGATAGTGAGTCAAGCTCGAGCAGTGAATGTGAAGAAGCCAACTTGGCTCTCATGGCGAATACCGAGGATAAGGTAACATCTGATTCTTTTTTCGATTCCTGTAATGACTCAGATTCGGATAATTTGGAAAGTGCATTTAATGAACTCTACGATAAGTATAAAGAAGTGTGTAAACTACTTAAGCTAAGCAAGAAAAATATCACATGTCTCGAAAATACCAACTCAGATTTAAATCTGAAAACGAAGAACTAGAAAAACAAATAGTTGAGCTTAAGAGAAGAAATGAACTATTATGTGAAATTTAAAAGACAGAACAAAATCACTGACCTAGAAAAAAGGAAACTCAGATGATTTAAGAAAAACTGTAATGATTAAATGAAGAAAACAATACCTAGCACACCCTAAAAAATTTACCAATGGTAAAAACTCTTTAATATTAAAAGGTGCTAGGAGATCGGGTAAAAAGAAAAATGGATTAGGATATACACCCCCCGATAATGAGAAACCATAATATACCCTAAAACATATCCACACCAAAATTTGTTACCCGAACAAGATGTAGCATACAAAGCTGATTCAAATACATAGAAAAAGTAACTAAGTTGTTCCTGCTGCAGTCACTCAACAAGTTAGACATATTAAATGACATGCCCAACAAGACATAAAAATGGATATTAAAAGGTAAGTTGATGATACTAACCAATCAGGACCCAAAAAGAATTTGGGTACCTAAAGCTTGATGTTTCATTTCAGGTTAACCCTCGAGCATCCAAATGGTATTTGGATAGTGGGTGCTCAAGGCATATGTCAGGCACAAGAAGATTTTTTTGATCTCCAAGCTGAAGAAGGCACAGTCACCTATGGAGAAATGGAAAGGGACTGTGATAGGAAGCGGTCTGTGACATCAAAGGAAAATCAGTCATAAAGGATAATGCTGGTCAAAGGGTTAAAGCACAATCTCATCAGCATCAGCCAGTTGTGTGACAAAAGGCCATCAATTCAGTTTCA
>JACBKR010001646.1:0-40855 GCA_014218235.1 Colocasia esculenta | reverse complement strand
AAACACACAACCCGGGGGTCCAAAATCCCAATAGGGATCGGATCGACGTGCGTTTTCTCCGACACGACCGGTGGGTTAAAGTGACTTGTAGAAACTGACGGAATCCAATTTGGATCCCCGGATTGGGGTGGGCATTCAAAGGACGGATCTAAAAACACGGCCAAGCATATATAAATGGTCAAAACACGCAACCTGGGAGTCCAAAATCCCAAATAGGGATCGGATCGGCGTGCCGTTTTTCCGACACGACCGGTGGGTTAAAGTGACGTGTGGAACTGATGGATCCAATTTGGATCTCCGGATTGGGTTGGGCATTCAAAGGACGGATCTAAAAACACCCCCTATATATAAAGCGTCAAAACACACAACCCAGCGGTTCAAATCCCAATAGGGATCGATCGACGTGCCGTTTTCTCCGACACGACCGGGTGGGTTGAAGTGACGTGTAAAACTGACGGAATCAATTTGGATCCCCGGATTGGGTTGGGCATTCAAAGGACGGATCTAAAAACACGGCCAAGCATATATAAATGGTCACAAACACGCAACCAGGAGGTCCAAAATCCCAATAGGGATCGGATCGGCGTGCCGTTTTCTCCGACATGACCGGGTGGGTTAAAGTGACGTGTGGGAACTGACGGAATCCAATTTGGATCCCGGATTGGGTTGGGCATTCAAAGGACGGATCTAAAAAAAACCCAAGTATATATAAAAGGTTAAAACACACAACCCGGGGTTCCAAAATCCAAATAGGGATCGGATCGACGTGCCGTTTTCTCCGACACGACCGGGTGGGTTAAGTGACGTGTGTGAACTGACGAATCCAATTTGGATTCTCCGGATTGGGTTGGGCATTCAAAGGACGGATCTACAAAACACTCAAGTATATATAAAGCGTCAAAAAACACACAACCTGGGGGTCTAAAATCCCAAATAGGGATCGGATCGACGTGCCGTTTTCTCCGACAGGAACGGGGGGGTTAAAGTGACGTGTAGAAACTGACGGAATCCAATTTGGATCCCGGATTGGGTGGGCATTCAAAGGACGGATCTAAAAACACGGCCAAGCATATATAAATGGTCAAAACACGCAACCCGGGGGTCCAAAATCCCAAATAGGGATCGGATCGGCGTGCCGTTTTCTCCGACATGACCGGTGGGGTTAAAGTGACGTGTGGGAACTGATGGAATCGAATTTGGATCCCGGATTGGGTGGGCATTCAAAGGACGGATCTAAAAACACGGCCAAGCATATATAAATGGTCAAAACACGCAACCCGGAGGTCCAAAATCCAAATATGGATCGGATCGGCGTGCCGTTTTCTCCGACACGACCAGGTGGGTTAAAGTGACGTGTGGGAACTGACGGAATCCAATTGGATCTCCAGATTGGGTTGGGCATTCAAAGGATGGATCTAAAAACACCCAAGTATATATAAAGCGTCAAAACACACAACCGGGGGTCCAAAATCCCAAATAGCGATCGGATCGACGTGCCGTTTTCTCCGACACGACCGGGTGGGTTAAAGTGACGTGTAGAAACTGACGGAATCCAATTTGGATCCCCGGATTGGGTTGGGCATTCAAAGGACGGATCTAAAAACACGACCAAGCATATATAAATGGTCAAAACACGCAACCCGGGGGTCCAAAATCCTAAATAGGGATCGGATCGGCGTGTCGTTTCTCCGACACGACCGGGTGGGTTAAAGTGACGTGTGGGAACTGACGGAATCGAATTTGGATCCCGGATTGGGTGGGCATTCAAAGGACGGATCTAAAAACACGGCCAAGCATATATAAATGGTCAAAAAACACGCAACCGGAGGTCCAAAATCCCAAATATGGATCGGATCGGCGTGCCGTTTTCTCCGACACGACCGGGTTGGTTAAAGTGACGTGTGGGAACTAACGGAATCCAATTGGATCTCCGGATTGGGTGGGCATTCAAAGGACGGATCTAAAAACACCCAAGTATATATAAAGCGTCAAAAAACACACAACCGGGGGTCCAAAATCCCAAATAGGGATCGGATCGACGTGCCGTTTTCTCCGACACGACGGGTGGGTTAAAGTGACGTGTAGAAACTGACGGAATCCAATTGGATCCCGGATTGGGTGGGCATTCAAAGGACGGATCTAAAAACACGGCCAAGCATATATAAATGGTCAAAACACGCAACCCGGAGGTCCAAAATCCCAATAGGGATCGGATCGGCGTGCCGTTTTCTCCAACACGACCGGGTGGGTTAAAGTGACGTGTGGGAACTGACGGAATCCAATTTGGATCTCCGGATTGGGTCAGACGTTCAATTGACGGATCTAAAAACACCCAAGTATATTTAAAGCGTCAAAACACAACCCGGGGTTCCAAAATCCCAAATAGGGATCGGATCGACGTGCCGTTTTCTCCGACACGACCGGGTGGGTTAAAGTGACGTGTGGGAACTGACGGAATCCAATTGGATCTCGGATTGGGTTGGGCATTCAAAGGACGGATCTAAAAACACCCAAGTATATATAAAGCGTCAAAACACCCAACCGGGGGTCCAAAATCCCAAATAGCGATCGGATCGACGTGCCGTTTTCTCCGACACGACCGGGTGGGTTAAAGTGACGTGTAGAAACTGACGGAATCCAATTTGGATCCCCGGATTGGGTTGGGCATTCAAGGACGGATCTAAAAACACGGCCAAACATATATAAATGGTCAAAACACGCAACCCGGGTGTCCAAAATCCCAAATAGGGATCGGATCGGCGTGCCGTTTTCTCCGACACGACCGGGTGGGTTAAAGTGACGTGGGGAACTGACGGAATCGAATTTGGATCCCGGATTGGGTTGGGCATTCAAAGGACGGATCTAAAAACACGGCCAAGCATATATAAATGGTCAAAACACGCAACCGGAGGTCCAAAATCCCAAATAGGGATCGGATCGGCATGCCGTTTTCTCCGACACGAACGGGGGGGGTTAAAGTGACGTGTGGAACTGACGGAATCCAATTTGGATGTCCGGATTGGGTTGGGCATTCAAAGGACGGATCTAAAAACACCCAAGTATATATAAAGCGTCAAAACACACAACCCGGGGGTCCAAAATCCCAAATAGGGATCGGATCGACGTGCCGTTTTCTCCGACACGACCGGGTGGGTTAAAGTGACGTGTAGAAACTGACGGAATCCAATTTGGATCCCCGGATTGGGTTGGGAATTCAAAGGACGGATCTAAAAACATGGCCAAGCATATATAAATGGTCAAAACACGCAACCCGGAGGTCCAAAATCCCAAATAGGGTTTGGATCGGCATGCCGTTTTCTCCGACACGACCGGTTGGGTTAAAGTGACGTGTGGGAACTGACGGAATCCAATTTGGATCTCCGGATGGGTCGGACGTTCAATTGACGGATCTAAAAACACCCAAGTATATTTAAAGCGTCAAAACACAACCCGGGGTTCCAAAATCCCAAATAGGGATCGGATCGACGTCGTTTTCTCCGACACGACCGGGTGGGTAAAGTGACGTGTGGGAACTGACGGAATCCAATTTGGATGTCCGGATGGGTTGGGCATTCAAAGACGGATCTAAAAACACCCAAGTATATATAAAAAGTTAAAACACACAACCCGGGGGTCCAAAATCCCAATAGGGATCGGATCGACGTGCCGTTTTCTCCGACACGACCAGGGGGGTTAAAGTGACGTGTAGAAACTGACGGAATCCAATTTGGATCCCCGGATTGGGTTGGGCATTCAAAGGACGGATCTAAAAACACCCAAGAAAATGATGGATCTAAAAATATTATTTTATTAAGTTTGAGAAATAATCACATGTTTTAAATTTCATTTTGAAAATACTGTATTTCTTTTATTTATTATTAATGTTTCTCATTTTAATTTGTTTTAATATAGGATCCAGCTCCAGACGATGACGAGGCAGGGACAGCAGACGATCCAGCAGATCTATGTTGATTTTTGTATTCATTATGCTATATGATTTATATTTATTGTATTTTATGATTTTATGTTGATTGTTAGTATTTGTTAAATTTATGAATATTGTAGCAGGTTTGACATTGTAGCAATGTATTTTTATTTGTTATTTAAAAAAAAATATGTGTATTTTCCGACGGATTTTCCGACGGATAAGTATCCGTCGGAAAGTATAAATTACCGACGGAAAAAAGACCGTCGGTAATACCTTCGGAAAGTCCTGACGGATTGGCCGACGGATGTGTATCCGTCGGAACTTAAATTACCGACGGATAAATACTGTCGGCAAGTCCGTCGGAAAATACTGACGGATTGGCCGACGGATAAGTATCCGTCGGAAAAGATAAATTACCGACGGTTAAAGACCGTCGGCAATTCGGTCGGCAAATACTGACGCCGTACCGACGGATGAAATCTGTCAGAAGTTTCGACCGAATTCCGACGGAATTTTCATCCGTCGGAAATTTCTGACCAATTATTTCCGACGGAACGTTTCCGACGAGTGGACGGAAAGCGGTCGGAAGGCGCCTTTTCCGACGGAATACCGACGGATTTTCCGACGGATTCAGTCCGTCGGTAATTCCGCTTTTTCTTGTAGTGCATCCCTTCCCCGCCACCGGCGACCCCCCCTCCCCCTGTCGACCCCGTCGACCCCCATCCCCCTATCGCAGACCCCCCCTCCCCCTGTCCCAGACCCCCCTCAGACCCCCCCTCCCCATGTCGACCCTCCCCTTGTCGACCCCCCCTCCCCCTGTCCCCAAATCTCATAAATCATAAATAATGAGATTTTGATGTAATTTAATTAGTGTGTTATTTTAATGTGTTACCAAATGATGTTACTAACTATTTTCATTCCTTATATGAAACTAAATCTCCTCTCTACAATCCCATATGATGTATACTAGTTCTTCGTGTGTCATTCCATGCTCATAGTAATTCTAGTTATACCTCACACAAATCTAAGTATTGGACTGACTGTTGTACCCATTAATATGGTGCTTAAGAGAGTAAATCTACTCATTGGACGGTACTTAAAAGTAGGCTTTTTAGATACTGTTGTTCACCATACTGCATTGACTGGGTTGGGTTTGTTGACGAAACTCTCGTATGGTGCTACACCAGGTTAATTTTGATAAGCCATTTCCATGACATATTAGGTATCCATATTAGTAGTCCCTCATTAGTCCCACCACTTATGAACTTTAAGTCTTAGGCCTGTGATTAACCCTTTTTTTTATTCCCAGAAATTATCTAGGACCCTGGGCTGCTCTTAGCATTGCATTGCACAAGGTAATCAGTGATATTGAAGGGGGGACATCCACCTTATCCCTCAAATACAAGTACAACTCCATAGAAAGGTAAGAAAAGAAAGCCCTGTATATCTATACACGTATATAGTGCAAGCCGATTCTCTCCAGGCGAGCAATGCCTTTAGCTCTCAAAGGAAGATTTCCATCTTGGAAGTAGAAAGATCCATGCATTTGACATCCATAGTTAGCAAAAAAATTCACTATACAAAGGTTCGGGTCGGTTCCCTTAAACTAGGAGTGAATCGGACCGAACAGACTCAGTATTCACCCCTGCAATGATACTATGGTTGTTCTATAAAGGCTCTCACTAATAGGGTAGTACTGTCATTTAAGATTCCAATTTCATTGTTGAAAGATTGGTTATGATGCTAATTAGTTCTGAGCTAAAATCCATGGCTTCTTTATAGTTTGCTTTGCTTTGCTATATTGAAGATATAACCTCTACATATCTATGGTACTGTGAGGTTATTCATAACAATCTTCTTTTAATATTAGTGATTAGTATTGTATTTCTTACTTTAATGCAATTCATGTACATGTATGTGTGAATTTGATTTATTATTGCACTTGTTCACATGTATGATTTTGTTTTCATATTCCTTTCATATTATGTTGGTTTTAAATTTGATCTATGCATGTATAGTAATTTTTCACTGCACACACATCACGAGAGCGTGTTAAGCCCGTGTCAATAAACCTTCCCGTTCAAGACTTTGGATTGATGTGCACGAGTCTTATTTTCAATGATGAGAACGTGTATATCTAACTCAAAGTCTTAAATTGTCCCGTTTTGGACAGTCTGTGAATGTTTGATCACAGTTAAGTGGTCATTTATTATGTGTTTGTATTATTTGTTGAAAATTTCGGGTGCTTCTACTCACCTCTCTGATATACCTTTATTGATTTAGAATATTTTCATAACCACTTATTAGTAAGTGTTTAAGAAAATATCTTAATCAATAAATATTTTTGGTATATCGGAGAGGTGTGGGGAGATGCTGCCGAAATTTTCAGCAAATAATACAAACACATAGTAAATGGTCATCTGAGTGCGATCAAATATTCACAGATGGGTAAAAAGTGATAATCTAAATAATAAATTCTAGCTATTCATTTTGACTTACTCGAACGATGTGATGGTGTGTTGGATTTTAACTCGTGACATGACATTTAATCTGTGTAGGAAAATGTCTTATGAGAATCGATCATGGATGTACCGTGGAATAGTGAATGGGTTGTGACCGAGGAGTTTAAAGACGGAGTTGACAGTTTTATTCAGTTTGCATGAGTTCAAACTTACTGTATTTGTTATTTATGTTATACATTTCATGTACAAAATTAATGTGCAATTGCAGGGGGAAGATAGATCCCGGTTCTGCTTCCCGCTATATTACGACGCTGGTCCACGCACATATTCCAGGACCAGTGGATGCATGGAGAGAGATCCCGTGCTCGTTCGAGATTTATTATTTGACATGTTCACGGTATTATTAATTTTTACTGATTTGAAGTCATTAATTTATTTAATTATTATCTCTGTTAGTGCAGACAGTTGAGTAATTTTATTTCTTTACAGCGGAGGTACGCATTCACGAGACCTGAGGATCTCCCACGAGCTCGAGCGTCTGGGAGTCTACTGCCCAGACAAATTTAAGAAAGTCGATGTGGGAGGCCCGGGACAAAGCAATGAAGACCACAGGCAACCGGGATCCTATGGCTTGGCTGGATTACGACCCTGTTTGGCTGAGGAGGGACTATTAGGAGTCCCTTTGTGAGCGTTGGGCTACTGGACCAGGGCAGGAGTGGTCACAGGCGGCAAAACGCAACCGATCAACTCATCCGGAGAAGAATGTGCATACTAGTGGGTCCATATCTTATGCGACCCATAACCAAAAATGGTAAGCATATTATTGTTCAATTGCTTATACATTGATTACTATTGTGAAACTAACTAATTTTGTTGAATTGTAAGCATCACGAGCTCGAGCATGCCCCTACTTTTGCGAGTTATTTGATCGGACTCATAAGCGGAAGGGGACGGATGACTATGTTAGCGAGAGTTCTCGCACGATGCTGTAAGTCAAGCTATAAATTTTGAATTCAATTAAGATATTAAAATAATTTGTTTTTCAATAATTTAGTTTTAATTTGTTCTGTAGGAGACCTATGATAGGACGATGGCAGATCGCTATGTAGAGGGCACTCCCCAGCCAGACTTGGATCCGAGGGCTTGGGTCGACGCAGCGGGAGGGCCGAGGAAGGGTCGAGTGTACGGCTTTGGGGACAGCCTGGATACTTCCAGTCTTGTCCTCATTTGCGAGTTCGGTCGCTCCTCCGGCATACGCGAGTTCATCTGCTGCGCCGCCCGTCAGTGGTGTAGAGGAGATGAGAACCCTCATTCGGGAAGAGCTACGGGAAGAGCTACGGATGCACTTCGGCGATATAGTTCAGCAGTTGATCTCAGCCATGCAGGGAGTACGCCCCTCACAGCTAGCCCCTCAGGTCAGTATTACTATTAATTTCATATACTTTGAATGAAATGAAACCACTAAAGAATGTCAAAACACAAGTTGAAACGACGGATCTAAAAAAAACCCAAGTCTAAAAGATTAAAACACACAATCCAGGGGTCGAAAATCCCAAATAGGGATCTGATCGGCATGCCGTTCGCTCCGACACGACCGGGTGGGTTCAATTGACGTGTGCGAACTGACGGAATCCAATTTGGATTCCCGATTGGGTTGAGCGTTGAAATGACGGATCTAAAAAAAACCCAAGTCTAAAAGATTAAAACACACAACCCGGGTCCAAAATCCCAAATAGGGATCTGATCGGCGTGCCGTTCACTCCGACACGAGCGAGTGGGTGAAAGTGACGTATGCGAACTGACGAAATCAATTTGGATTCCGGATGGGTTTGGCGTTGAAATGACGGATCTAAAAAAACCTGAGTCTAAAAGGTCAAAACACACAACCCGAGGTCCAAAATCCTAAATAGGGATCTGATCGGCGTGCTGTTCACTCAAACACGACCGGGTGGGTGAAAGTGACGTGTGCGAACTGACGGAATCCGATTTGGATTCCCGAATTGGGTGGCGTTGAATGACGGATCTAAAAAAACCTGAGTCTAAAGGGTCAAAATACATAACCCGGGGGTCCAAAAACCCAAATAGGGATCCGATCGGCGTGTCGTTCACTCCGACACGACTGGGTGGTTAAAGTGACGTGTGCGAACTGACGGAATCCAATTTGGATTCCAGGATTGGGTTGTGCGTTGAAATGACGGATCTCAAAAAAACCTGAGTCTAAAAGGTCAAAACACACACTCGGGGGTCCAAAAATCCAAATAGGGATCCGATCGGCGTGCCGTTCACTCCGACACGACTGGGTGGTGAAAGTGACGTGTGCGAACTGACGGAATCCAATTTGATTTCCGGATTGGTTTGGTGCGTTGAAATGACGATCTAAAAAAACCTGAGTCTAAAAGGTCAAAACACACAACCCGGAGGTCCAAAATCCCAAATAGGGATCTGAATGGCGTGCCGTCACTCCGACACGACCGGGTGGGTGAAAGTGACGTGTGCGAACTGACGGAATCCGATTTGGATTCCCGGATTGGGTTGGGCGTTGAAATGACGGATCTAAAAAAACCTGAGTCTAAAGGGTCAAAATACATAACCCGGGGGTCCAAAAACCTAAATAGGGATCCGATTGGCGTGCCGTTCGCTCCGACACGACTGGGTGGGTTAAAGTGACGGTGCGAACTGACGGAATCCAATTTGGATTTCCGGATTGGGTTGGACGTTGAAATGACGGATCTAAAAAAACCTGAGTCTAAAGGGTCAAAAACAGAACTCGGGGGTCCAAAAACCAAATAGGGATCCGATTGGCGTGCCGTTCACTCCGACACGACTGGGTGGGTTAAAGTGACGTGTGCGAACTGACGGAATCCAATTTGGATTCCCGGATTGGGTTGGGCGTTGAAATGACGGATCTAAAAAAAACCTGAGTCTAAAGGGTCAAAACACACAACTCGGGGGTCCAAAATCCCAAATAGGGATCTGATCGACGTGCCGTTCGCTCCGACACGACCGGGTGGGTGAAAGTGACGTGTGCGAACTGACGGAATCCAATTTGGATTCCCGGATTGGGTTGGGCGTTGAAATGACGGATCTAAAAAAAATCAGAGTCTAAAGGGTCAAAATACAGAACCCGGGGGTCCAAAATCCCAAATAGGGATTTGATCGGCGTGCCGTTCACTCCGACACGACCGGGTGGGTGAAAGTGACATGTGTGAACTGACGGAATCCGATTTGGATTCCGGATTGGGTTGGGCATTGAAATGACGGATCTAAAAAAAACCTATGAAACGACGGATCTAAAAATAGTTTCTAATTCAACTTGAGAAATAATCACATATTTTAAATTTAATTTTTGAAAATAATGTATGCATATTAATTTTATTAATGTTTCTCATATTAATTTTTCTTAATATAGGATCCACCTCCGGCACCTGACGATCAGAGGCGGGGACAGCAGACGATCTTGCAGATCTGTCTTGATTTTTTGTATTATTATTATGTATGATTTTACATTTGTTATATTTTATGATTTTATATTGATTGTGAGTATTTGTGAAATTTATGAATATTGTAGCAGGTTTGAAATCATTGTTATTCTTTATTTAAAAAAAATAGAGACTTTCCGACGGATACTATTCCGTCGGAAAATACATATTACGACGGAAAAAGCCGTCGGCATGTCTGTCTAAAGTTCTGACGGATTGTTTTCCGACGGATTTGTTCGTCGGAATTTACCGACGGAAATGCCGACGGAATGGTCCGTCTGTCAATCCTGACCAAATTTCCGACACATCTTTCCGACGGTTGCCGTCGGAAACTTCCGACCCATTTTCCGGCGGATATTTTCTGTCGGTATTTCTGACACATTTCCGACGGAATGTTTTTCCGTCGGAATTTCTGACCAGTTGTTTCCGATGGTTCATTTCCGACTACAGTTCGACGGAAAGCTGTCGGAAGTCTCTGTTTCCGACGGATTACCGTCGGATTTCCGACGGATTCGGTCCATCGGAAATACCGCAATTCTTGTAGTGACCAGTAGAGTACTGGGCCCCAGTTAGTCTGTGTTATCTAGTGTCTCACTTTAGGGTTCTCGGGCCGGAGTCCCTAAAGGTGCTAGGCATGGGGCCTGCAGCTGTGTGGTCTGCAGGTGTGGTGGTGTTGGCTGGTCTCCATAGTTAGTTGTTTTACTTGTGAGTTTGTGGAGCCGTAGCTGGACCAAGGGTCCGTGGCTACGAGACTGAGGGGTAGTTCCTGTGTGTATTGTCCGGGTTGGATACTGGTTTGATCAGCCAGTAGTCGTTCCTGTGTGGTGGCGTCGTTCTTTCCGACTCGAGCTCTGCCAGTTCTGGTTATGGTTTGTGTGACTCTCTAGTTGAGGTTTCACCTGTAATGTTGTGCCTAGGTGATGGCACAGTGTGGTTGAGGTTTTGTGGTGGTACCACGTGGTAGTGGGTACCTGTACCCTTCGTGGGTTGCCTTGTGGCTTTGTGGTGGTACGTTGTGTACCAGCCTTTCCAGGTGTTGAGGTGGACTTGTGTTTTTGTGGAGGTCTTGTGGTGTGACCTGCCACCCGTTGTGTTTTACCCGTTTCGAGTAAGCTTCTGTATACGGTTTATTGTGTGGTGGATTGGCTTGTGGTTGCCAGTCCTGTTACCCATCGTGGGTGGGTTGCCTGTGAAGCGTGTGGCTTAGGCGACTGGTTGTTGTGGTGTTTTGCCTGTGAGGCTTGTGGCCTAGGTGTTCAGTGGTTGGCGGACTAGTGGTGATGTGCTAGTCCTGTAGTTTTCCTCGCTTGGGGACTGTGTTGCTATTGTGGTTATGTTTAATGGTGATTTAATTTCATATGCTGTGAACGTGTTATGGTTTGGCTATCGGTGTGCTAGTGAGACCCTTAGGGGTTGAGGACATGGTTGCTCCTCTCTGTTGCTAGTTGTGTTTATTTTTGGGAGGTTCTACTGAGCCGATGAGTTGTTGAGGCTCACCCCCCTACAGTTCCTTTCACGTGTTTCCTGTTAGGTGGCTTGCAGCGGCGTTGTGGCAGACTTGTACCACCAGTAGTAGAGTTAGTGTTGTGTGAGCTTGTGCTCCCTCGGGGTATGCCCTAGGTAGTTGTACTTTTCTCTTGGACATGTAATAATGTAATGGGACAGTTGTAAATTGTTATATACAGATATGAGCATATGTACTTTCTTGTGTCTTATACTGTGGTTGTTTATCTTTTATATTCTTACTGGACACTTGTGGGAGATATCCCTTGCGAGACTTCCATCCGTTCGCGGGAGACGGATCTGGATATGGAGCCTTATTGGGCATAAATATCCAGGGCTGTCACAGTTGGTATCAGAGCATAGTCCAGTTGAAATATGAAAAGACATTGAAGTTACAATGTCCCAATACATGGTTTAATGTCCACTGTTGGTAGTAAGTCTGCGGTTTTGTGAGATTTGGAGGAGGTTTTACTTGAGTTTTTGGTATGAAAATTGTGCATTGATTGTTAAATTGGCAGTTGTGAGCAGTTATTGAGAAACCGTGTGGTTAGTGATATGAATTGAGTAATTGTAACATAGTGTTAGGTTATGGTACCACGTGGTGATGGCACAGTGTGGTTGAGGTTCTATGGTGGTACCACGTGGTAGTGGGTACCTGTACCCTTCGTGGGTTGCCTTGTGGCTTTGTGGTGGTACATTGTGTACCAGCCTTTCCTGGTGTTGAGGTGGACTTGTGTTTTTGTGGAGGTCTTGTGGTGTGACCTGCCACCCGTTGTGCTTTACCCATTTCGAGTAAGCTTCTGTATACGGTTTATTGTGCGGTGGATTGGCTTGTGGTTGCCAGTCCTGTTACTCATTGTGGGTGGGTTGCCTGTGAAGCGTGTGGCTTAGGCGACCGGTTGTTATGGTGTTTTACCAGTGAGGCTTTTGGCCTAGGCGTTCAGTGGTTGGCGGACTAGTGGTGCTGTGCTAGTCCTGTAGTTCTCCTCGCTTGGGGACTGTGTTGCTTATTGTGGTTATGTTTAATGGTGATTTAATTTCATACGCTGTGAACGTGTTATGGTTTGCGTATCGGTGTGCCAGTGAGACCCTTAGGGGTTGAGGACGTGGTTGCTCCTCTCTGTTTCTAGTTGTGTTAGTTTTTGGGAGGTTCCTACTGAGCCGATGACTTGTTGAGGCACACCCCCTACAGTTCCTTTCAGGCGTTTGCCGTTAGTGTGGCTTGTAGCAACGTTGTGACAGACTTGTACCACCAGCAGTAGAGTTAGTGTGTTGTGTGAGATTGTGCTCCCTCGGGGTATGCCCCAGGTAGTTGTACTTTTCTCTTGGACATGTAATATTGTAATGGGACAGTTGTAAATTGTTATATGCAGATATGAGCACATGTACTTCTTGTGTCTTATACTGTGGTTGTTGTCTTTTTTATTCTTACTGGACACTTGTAGGAGATATCTCTTGCGAGACTTCGGTCCGTTCGTGGGAGACGGATCTAGATATGGAGCCTTATTGAGCATAAATATCCAGGGCCGTCACAGTTGTATTAGAGCATAGTCCAGTTAGAATATGAAAAGACGTTGAGGTTACAATGTCCCAATACATGGTTTAATGTCCACTGCTAGTAGTAAGTCTGCGGTTTTTTGAGATTTGAAGGGGGTTTTTACTTGAGTTTTTGGTATGAAAATTGTTTGTTTATGATTGTTAAATTAGCAGTTGTGAGTAGTTATGAGAAACAGTGTGGTTAGTGATATGAATTGAGTAATTGTACCAAAGTGTTAGGTTATGGTTAAGGTATAGTGTTTGAAAATTTTCAGTATTTGGTATTAAGGGGATTAGTGAAATCAGTTATGGTACTTAGTGAAGGTAAAATGTGTTCTGATATTGTTATATTCAGAAGATGTGTTGGTAAGGAACAAAGTGGCAGAGACAGATATATAGTAATGGTATGACAGAGTAACAAGCGGGGACAGAGTTATAAAGTGAAATGATATATATTAAGGATTGTTAATTGTGTGAGCTGTGGGTTGAGAACCCTAACAGAGGCAATTGTTGTGTTTAAAATTTGTGTTAATGAGTGTTAAGAGGCAGTGTAGATGGAGATGTGGTTAATGTTATGAGAAATTCAGATAAGTAAGTAAAGCTGATTAATTTCAAATGGAATACTAATAAATAGAGGAGAAGTGATTTGTGGCGGCTGGGTTAAGTGTGTTTAGTGATTTGAGGTAATTGGGAAGCAGAGCTTGAGAATAGTGTAGTTATAAGTAATGTTGTTAAATGAAAATTTGATATGGAAATATATGTAATTTTGTACAGAAATGACTAGTTGAATAAAGAGAGATCAATGCATGGTTAGATTTCCAGAGAATTTCATAACAAGGGTGGTTACTTGGCAAATGGCAGATTATGAGGATTCGCAGAATGATTTGTTTAAAAGAATGCAGTATTGAGAATGGAATTAGTGATGTTTAGTAAGTGTATACAGTTGGTGAAATAAAAGAATCAGACATAGTTGGTTGTGAATGGAAAGAGAATGGTATTCAGATTGGATTTTGGCAGTGTTTAAAGCAAAAGATGATAGTGTATTAGTAAGGGGTACAATGTACCTGATACAGTGAGGTCAGTCAGATAGCAGAATAATTAAGAGAAACATATTGCAGAAATGGTATTATGTTTAAATGTGGTGAGCAGTAAACTAAAGTTAAGTGTATTGATCAAAGAAAGAAAGAGCATAGCAGATTATGAAAATAGATATAATTAGACAGTTCAGGAGGTGCTCAGTAAGAATTTGCATGGCATTGTATAGAGGTGATTGGTTGAATAAAGATATAGATGTCCGAATAAAAGACAGATCAGTTAAAAGGTAGTAAATGGATCAGGATGTACTAGAAATGAACATAATAGTAGGTGATGTACAAGAATTGAAATGGTAGTACAAGAAAGAAATATCCAGTTAGTTGAGCAGTACAAGGTCTGAGATAAAATGACACTTAGTTGAGAAAGAGTTCAGTAAAATTAAGAGAGAAATATGTGCAGGGTGAATTAAGCAGTGTTAGTTTTCCTGAGAAGTAAGTACAAAGTTACAAAATGAGGATGGGAATTATGCAGATTTATGAATTTAATTTAATAAGTCTGTCAGAGAATATTATTGGAAAAAGGTAAAAGAGTACAGAATAAAGTATGTTAGAGGCTGTACGGCAGGGATCAGAATGTAAGAATATGGTGCAACCAGAAATCAGGAATTGAGGTAAACAGTCCAGAAATTCAGTGTGTTTCTTCAGTAGTAATCGACTGTGTAAGATGATTTGAGAAGCAAAGGAAGTCAAAATAAGGTTCAGGTAGAATCAGAATATTAGTAAAAATGGGAAATGAATAGAGATGATAATGAGGCCAGAGTTTGCAGGGCATTATATCAAGTATTCAGTGTAATCAAAGTAGTGCAGCGGAAGCATGAAAGAATAAAAAATTATGCAAGTTTGCCAAGTCCCAGGAAAGTTTAAAGTTTGCACGGGTGTATCGAGAGACAATAGTTTTTGATCGGATATGAGTCAAGGCAGAATAGCAGATGGCAGTGGCGAACAGATAATGAAATGGCACCAGGAAATCAAGAAGTTTAAAAAAGGTTTTACATGGCAAGTACTTGAAAATGGCAGTGTATAGTAAGAAATTTGAGCAAGGAAATGGTCCATAAAGAAATGTTGCAACAACAGTCGGGAAAAATTATGGAAATAGGTTGAGTCCAAGGAGATAAAGCGCCAACAACAAAGTAGACTCGCTTACAGTTGAAGGGTAAAGAAAGACAAATTGACTTGAAAGAGCAGCGCAGGGATGTAATGAGTTGAAGGGAAAGGAAAGCAGAGAAGATATGAGAAAGAAATAAATTGATATGAAGGGGTGGAGCAGCTATGAAACATATTAAAGAAAAATGGAACAGACATGGGAAGGAGCCGGAAGAGTCAGTGCAGAATGGTTTGAAAGTCAAGTGCAAAAGAAGTGTATCCTATTTGTTCTGTATATGGTTTAAAATCTTCTTAGATGATAGTCCAGCTTATTATGGTTCGTTTTGAATGTCGAGGACGACATTCCTTCTTAGATGATATTACTGTAACGACGTGATTTTTCGGATTCGTGTGTTGACAGTTTTTGGTGTGGTGCTTGTAGACACGCAATTTTGACTCCACCGCGGACAAATTTCATATTGCGCCATAATGCCACAAATGGCCCTCATTTTGCCTTGAAAGAGTATTTTTCCAATATTTCTGGATCTAACCCACTCTTCCCCGGTGCTTCCCCTCCATTTCCAAGGGCTTGGCGGCCCTTATAGGCACTGTTTCAGGTCGCAATGGGTCTGCGGGGCGCTTTCATGAAGTCGCGACGGGCCTGCGGGACAAGTTTATGAAGGTATCTAAAACGCGTCCTGCATGGTGGACGCGATTCTATAGATTCCCTTATCGCGCCGGGCGTGTTGGGCACGACTAGGCCAACTGGTCCTTATCGCGGCGGCCTTGCGCGACGTGACGAGGAATTTGCATTTTTTTTTTTATAGAAAATGCCCAATGCCATTTTATGAATGCGTTCGCCATTGGCGACGCAATTATCAATCCGCTTTTGGCAGTTTTTATAAGTAAAATACGGAAACCCTTAACGCGTTGTGTTATGTCGACGTGTTTCAAATCAGAGACGCGTCGTCCTTAGCCGACGCGATTAGACCTTATACCCAAAGCCGTCGCATCAAGGGCGCCCATGTTTGGAATCATCGCGAATCTTGAATCGCGTCCGTTCGTGCCGACGCGATTAGGTCTTAGGCTGTACCCGCCAGACCCCAGAAGTCGTCGCATTTATGGCCCACGTGCCCAAATCGAAGTCGCGTCCGTTAGGACGCCGCGATTATGAAATATCTGTCAAGTCATCGAATCGCGGCGGCCGTCCCCGACGCGACTCTGAATCATAGCCCGTACCCTATGGTTGTCAAATCATCTGGGAAATGCGGCGCTTCCGAATCGCGGCGTCCTAAGCCGACGCATCTCTATCAGAGACGCGTACGCCTGACCCGATGCGATTTGAGAATTTTGGCTATAAGTATGGACCCGAGGGTCATGTTCAGGGGGCACTACAAGAAAAAACGCTTTTAGAGACCGAGATTTTCGTTCTCTCTATTCGGTCACTATTCGGTCACTACACAATAACAGTGACCGAATAGTGACCGAATAGAGACGAAATCGTCGGTGATGAATTTCTGGTCACAAATCTGTGACCGAAATAAATTGGTCACTAATCGGTCACTAAATAGGGACCGAATAGTGACCGAACTTTCGGTCTCTAAAACTCAGAATCAGAGACCGAAATAAATCAGTCACTAGTCGGTCCCTATTTTGTGACCGATTAGTATTTTCTTGTAGTGGGGGGTTCCACGAAGGTGGCGAAGCCCTGCCGAACTCCCGCCTTGACTCCGGCCCGAGGGGACCTTCTACTTCAAGCCATTCATCCGATCCCCTGGAGTTCGGAGCCGTTGTCCTCTCCTCGTTCCGCGTACCCTGGAGCAAGTTGGGAGCGCTCTTTTTTCCCCTCTCCATCCGTCCAACCGGCAACGTCGCTGCGCCGTCCGGCATTTGGGGAAGCACGCCCTCCCCTTTCTCTTTCTCTTTGTTTATCTATCTCCTCTGGGCCCTGATAACATCAAAATTTTTAGCGTTAAATTTCACACATTTAGTTAACTTTAGACTTCAGTTGTCTTTAAATAACGTACATTGATTTTAAATTTGCATTCTATTCATGTATAATTTTTAGCATATTAGTTAAATTTTCGGGTACAACACATAACTAGATTTTCATTTATAAAATCAATATTTCTTGAATAGTTTTGACTAAATAACAATGTTCTCATTTTTTGCAAATACATTGTACATAAATAATTTCTAGTCTTATTATTACTTTTATATTTTCATAAATATCTTTTAATAATTCTTGTACATATTAGTTGTAAATAAATCATATTTTTTTAAACCATGTCACATACTCCACCCAACCAAATCATGCCACATACCCTTTTCTCATTCCAATTCCACCAACAGTCATATATGTCCTTCTCTTTAAACGCCACAGACCCATTACCCTTCTCACCTTCTCTCAGCCAACAAGTATCTACCACTGAAACCTTTTTTTTTTCTTCTTCGATCAGATTTCTGGAGGCGGTGGCAAGGTGTGAAGCTGGAAGCGATTTTGGGCGCCGCGAAGCAGATCTGAGGGGGGCTGGCGCGTGAGGAGACCTGTAGCTCAAGCAGGGGCTGGGCTGTGTTGGCGGAGCTCGGGCGCAGGAGACCTGAGCTCGTGTGAGGCTGGGTGGAGGAGGCGCGTGTGTGGTGGAGCGGCAGAAGGCGGCTGGGTGCGTGGAGCTGCTGTGCGAAGCAGCTGCGCCAGGAAGATGGGCGCCCAGATCTGGTGCGGATTGGGCTATGGCGGGAAGGCGGTGTACGGCGCTGCGTAGCTGGCGCTGGAGGAGGCGCGGTGTGATGGAGGTGCAGAGCAGAAGCTGCTGCGGTGCTGGCGGGTGCGGATGGCGCCCAGGACCCGGCTAGTGTGAGGTGCTTGGTGCTGGCCGATAGCAGGGGCAGGAAGCAGGAAGGCCCGGGGCTATTTAAGGACCCCAAGGTCCTCTGCTCTAGGGGCTCGATTTTCTTAGGAATTTTTACTTTACTTTTTCCTGTTAAAGCAGTAGAGCGTGGGGAGGGAGACGAGTTTTGATATTTTTAGGTTTTCTAGTTCTTCTTTCTGTTCTTCCAGAAATTAGAGGGCTTCGCCTGGGTGGATTTTTAGGATTTAGTTTTCTTCCTGTATTCAGCATTTAGTTGAGGGTCTTAGCCAGTGAGATGTTTTGATATTTGTTCTTCTGCCATTTCTTTTTCTATACTCTTCTCTTTCAGCAGAGCAGGGAAGGTAGACGGGTTGTGATTTTTGGGATTTTCTGAGTTTTATTGTTCCATATTTTTTTATCTGTAAGGAATTTGAGCATTTGAAGGTTCGATCCAGTGGAGCTTGTTCTGTCAATTTCTTCTGCATTTAGTTTCTATTTTCTCTGTGTTGGGAGACTTTGATCCAGTGCATTTGTTCAGTTCTTCGGGTTACAGAGGGTGATCCTATGTTCGAGCAGTGATAGATAGTTTAGCATTTGAGGAATTTGAGCAGTGGAGTGTTCTTTGCTACTGGTTGGAGATTACCGGAAGGTTCTGTATTTTTTGGGTTTTCTTCTTTGCATCTTTTCTTGGTTCGACTGGAGGAGAGTTGTGAGAGTTGGGAGAGAGATCCAGGAGCAATTCGATTTCCATTTTTCTGCATGTGTTGATTTGTCCATTTTCATCTGTGCTTCTGTGTTGGGTGTTGAGAAATTGATCCAGAGGGGGAGATGTTTCATGTGTTCCTTTGCTGTTGAGTTGAGCAATCTGAGGGACTTCTTCTGTGTTCATCCGGAGGGCGATTACCATTCTGTTTGGGGTTCTTCAGCAGCAGGGAGTTTGGCCATTTCAAGTTTGGGGTGTTCTTCTTGATATGAACAGAGAGTTTGATCCAATGATAATATGGTGCATCTAAAGAGCTCCGGAAGTGTGTGCTGCAGAAAATCACAGGGCTACCAAGAAGATCTCAGTTCTTGGCTTGTTCTGCGGTTATCCGACGTCCAGAGAGCTTCCGGAGAGTTCAGATCCAGAATTAAATCTGCGTTCCATTTCCTGTTCTTCAGTGATAGCATGTGGATTCCAGTTTAGCAACAATTAATTTCTGTTTCTTGTTTCCTATTCAATCTTTGAGTTGAGGACAGTGGTTCATTGTTTCTTTCTTCTAGATTTCGATTGCGTTGGTGTTCTTATTTTGTTATTCGAACAGATCGAGAATTTGATGTTATAGTTTTATATTTCTTTTGTTATTTCTTACTTGTTTGATCCCTCAATTGAGAGGGTACAGTGATACCAAGCTTTGTTTGTTTTTAATTCTGTTTGTTCTTCATTAAGTTTGACCTGTCGAGTTGGGAGGAATTTAATTGATGATATTCATAGAATTACTGTTAATGCAATGTTATTTTGGTGAAAATGTGTTCGTTAGAATGATTTCAAGTCAAGGTAGTTTATTCAAACTTTATTCAGCCTCTCTGTGGATATGACATGTTCTCACCACTTTATGAGTTCATCTTTGCAATTTTATTTTTGTGAGACAGTTTAGAGAAGGTGGGTATATTGATTTGTGCACGGAGCTCTAGACAACGGAAAACGCACAGTCAACAATGCCGCACGCTTCAGGCCCTACGTGGCTCTTTTCATTTGCCCTCCGAGCCCCACGTGGCCCTTATTCTCATTTTCATAATACGCACACACACACACATGCATGCATACAACACACACACACACACACACCTTTTTAGGGGTTTAAAAGCCACCACGCGGTGAGTCGTTCTCCATATTCTTTATTTTACTTATTCATTCAGAATTATATAACCACACACACGTGGCTAATCCCCCTTCTTTTCTTTGTCTTTTTCTTTGCCAGGGTAATCAACGAGGAAAGCGCCTTCTACCACGGCCGGTCGTGCTCGTAGAAGAAGAGGAACCCACGTCCCCCGCGCAATCTCCCCACGCTCCAACAGATATTTACCGCGATCACTTCTTCCCCCGCACCCCTTCTGCGCGTGCACTCTCCCTTCGGTACCCTCGCGTACCTGGCGATCATGTTTAGTTTTCTTTTCCGTCTTTTTCTGCCTTTCACCCGTTCCTCTTCCTTCCCCTCATTATTTTCTCTTTTTCTTTGTGGCGGATCAGATGTACTTCCCCTTAAAAAGAGGACGTAGATTTGATATCCACAGATTGGCGATCACGATGGGACCTCTTTTCGTGCTTTCCTTTTGATTACCCCCCTTCTTTGTGCCCCACGTGGCACTCTCCTTGGCGCCCTCGCGTGCCCCTCTTCTTTTATCTTTTTATATATACCCTGCAAAGCATGCTGTGCGTTTAGTTTCTTTTTTTATATATACATATACTCTTGTTTCCTGCCTTTTTATGTGTCTCGGGTTGCCCTTGGAATTGCGTCCGCTACAGAGGACGCGATTCAGTTTTTTGAGACCGCGTCCAGTTAACCTGATGCGTCTCTGCTTTGTGTTGCGGCGGCTTAGGCCGACGCGTTCCTGTTTTGTCGCGGCGGCAGAGGCCGACGCGTTCTTGTCAGCAGACCGTCCACAGGGACCGGCCGCGGCTTTGGAAGCCTTCTGGGGCTCTCAGATCCGCATCCAGGTGACAGGACGTGATTCATCAAGTCGCGACCACTGTACCGCCGTGATTCAAACTGCTGACAGAAATGCGCCCCTCCGCCATTCTTTGCTATAACTGCTGCATATAGGCATATTGCATCGGTCAGGGGACCTCCTTCCCTCATATCCTAGGCTCCACACACCTTTCTTGGTAAGGGCGACCTAAACTTTGGGCATTCCGTCTCATTGGACTAGGGGACATTACCAAGAACCCCGTAAGTCTCCGTACCCCGGGATTCTTCACAGCGGACCGAGCTAGCAGTAGTACCCCTCCGTTGACCGGGTTAGCTATCCTATTGCGAGGTGAGAGGTGATTCTAGTTGCACCCCGAAGTTCCATACTCTACCAACTAGGATCTCGCCTGTAGTGACACCAATATTTCAATCCATTAATTAATTGTGAAAACTCCTAAAATCAGCGTAAGCATTGCAACTTGTTTGAACCATTATGATTGATTAATCTTTGTTCAACCTTGTTTGTTTGCTTATTGCTTTGCTAAAAATGGACTCGTACCATCATGTCAATTTTAATTATGTGGACTATGAGGATAGTGTTACACCATCATCTATTCAGTCCTATGTTCGTCCATATCACCACCATGAGGGACAAACATCCACTTCATATGGTTATGTGCGCACACCACGCACTAACACTTTGATGTCCCTTCACACATCACTCCGATCAGAACCCGGCAAGAGCCTTCCCCCCGTCAAGATCCAACTGTGCAAAATGTCCTACACACCATAGATCAACTCACCCCTCAACAACTCAACCTCATTCAATTTTTGGTTGAGGGTGTGACTCCTCCTCCCTCTCCTTCTCCTAGGCACCCATCTTTGTATATTTCGGCGACTTTGCCATCTACCCTGTACATTCTTCATCACCTCGGCCCCTAGCCATTTGAGCTCCCGTGCTCCGGTCCGAACAGACCAACCTTGGGAAGGCCTATTAATTCAAGGCCACCCCAAGTACTCCTCACATGCCCAACACATATTACTCACTCCAAAATGCATAATCCACTCTAAACAAAAAACAAAAATTAACACAATGGAGAAACAAATAATAGCTTTCCCATTCTACAGATGGACCCGTTGCCGCCACCGGCTCTCCCTCAAATTACATACATCCTTCGGAGATCAACGTACCGCTGTACAATGGCATGGGTAATCCCTACATTCATGTCCAAGAGTTCCTCTATGAGTCTTCACGTTGGCAATGTGACCCAATCATCTTGGCATTTCTTTTTAGAAAGTCCCTTGATGGCCTTGCAATTGAATGGTTCTACTCTTTAGAGCCAGCGAGGCAGGGGATTTCCGCATCCTTCACAAAAAATTCCTTCAAAGGTACAAGGATCGCATTAGTCCTTATCTCTCTATCACGGACCTAGCATCCGAGAAGATGAGGGCTAACGAAGAGTTTGTACAATTTGCTAACCGCTGAGGTCCTGGCCGCTCAATTACAACGTGAGCTCTCGGAGTCAGAGCAAATTAAAATCATCATTTCCAACTCTACTCCGAGGTTCAGGCACATCTTGGCCATGACCCAAATTGATACAATGGAAGAGCTCTACGAGCGGGGTCGCTATGTTTAGGCACACCTGATGGACTCCCCGATCGTAGGGTTATTTGACCATCAATCTGGTCTGAGGAAGAATGGGTCAGTGGATGCCATCCACCATCCACCCGCCACACAACATCCACCTCATATACGCCTCCACAAACTCTCATTTACCACGACATGCCCCCACCCAGGCGTCCACTAATTCGTCCTTCGTAGACTCAGCAACCTCTAGCCGGGCCACACAACGCCCCCATGTATGAAGAAGCTCCCGTGCCCATCGCTGCACCTGCTCCGGCTCCCATGCCAATCCCTACACCCATGCCAACTCCCACACCTCCATCACAACAGCCTCCACCTCCTCCGCAGCCCCTTGCTCGAGCCGAAGTTGCCGTACCCTACCCATCCGTGAAACCACCTGGTGTTACGATGATGACCCTTCCGAGGTCATGTTCGTACGCCATTTACCTACACCTCCCACATTACCACCTATTATCACCAAACCTTCCACTATCAAACCTCCACCACCACTACACCTATCATTACACCCACCATTACGCCAACACCCCTGGCAACCGAACCTGAGCAAAGCCTCCCTATCATACCCACTACGTCTCCACATGCCATATAGCCTCCCACTACCTCCACATCCATCCCCCTCGCCAACAGAGCGGTGCAAGCTTTCAAGGAGCAACAAGCAAGTACAACAGACGAAGAAGCCCCGGGACCGGGCATGCTTTAAAAACCCAAGATTTTATCCCTCGCATGCCGGTCATTGTTTCCATACCAGGCATTTTCACTGAGCGGAAGTCCTCCCCTCCATCCGTGGCCGTCAAGAGGCCTTCTAATCATATTCCAATCATTCCAGTTGCCAACCAGCTTCGTTCACAATACTCATAGGGAATCTCTCCCTCCAAGCTCTCTGACCCCTCACACCGTTGTGTGAACCTTCCCATGCCAGTGAAGGGTTCAACCATCCAAATTGTGCTCACACATGCCAAAGACAAATCTTTGGCACAATACATTGTCCAAGGGGACGTGCCCCCTTCCATATCACACATCATACAATCTTTGGGCACGGTCACCTCATTGTTGCTTCCAACTCCATGAGTGGAACTCCCCACTATCTCTTTTAACTACATTCCTAGGGAGTTGCCACTGATATTTTACACTCCGACGGAAGTCAACAATCCACTTATTGAGAGCCGTTCAAATTATGCGAGAAGAGCAAGACCTTCCGCCCGTTGGGCCCGGTATGTAAGGAAGTGCCTGAGGGTCAAAACGCCAACTCCCAAGCGGAACATCAAACGCCGGGCAAGGAAAAAGACCAGGGGGCCTCCATCACTTTCTTTTTCATTTCAATCATCTTTTGTGCTACTTAGCACCTTTCGTGGGGTTCTCCACATTCCCTCCCCACGGGAGGCCTTTTATTTCCACCTTTTTTATGATCCATCTTCTTGTACTGGGTATCACGCTTATTTTTGTACTCCTTCTCCACCTCGTGCCCCTCGTGGCACGTTGTTATGTTTTCGCAATTCTCCCCTCCGTGCCCAACGTGGCACACCCCATTGTTTTCACTCTCCATTCCGTGCCCCACGTGGCACATCTCCATCCCGTGCCCAACGACGCACATCTCCCTTCTGTGCCCCACGTGGCACATCTCCATCCCGTGACCCACAAGCACATCTCTATTCCATGCCCCACGAGGCACATCTCCCTCCTTTGCCCCACGTGGCACCTTTCCTTTTCGCGCCCCATGCGGCGTAGCTTTCCTTTCGGCCCCTCGCGGCCCACCTTTTCCTTTCCCCCCTCCGGACCATCCAGATTTCTTTCCTTTCACTGGGCACCGCGCCCTTCTTCTTCTCCTACTCCCTCCGGCCCCGCCGGAGTCTCCAAATTCTTTCTGCAATTCTCTCCTTGCCATTTTTAATCAGGTCATTCGACCTTTCTCCCACTGTTTCTGAGGCTTCAGCCCCCACGTATCTTTTTAATTTCCAAATAAAAATGTACATTCTTCAAAACCTCTGAGTCTCACCCCAACGCAGGGCATTCATCCTCCCTTTACCTTCCAAAATCTTATTTACTGCTTATCACATAAAAATCCATAAAAAGATGAATATCCAACATCGCCATGCTATCACAGCATTTCTGTTACGAGAATTCCGCGTGAGGGATCCAAACTTCCTTCCCGGGTCATTAAGGTTTGCTCTTAGCATGGGCACTCACACACACTTCACGGCACCCCAAAAACTGATTGTCTCGGAAGACACCGTCACCGTCACAGCCATGCCTGAAAGACGTAAATGTCTATTTCCCCTTTACTTGGCCGAAATACGGGTAGTAGAAGTAGTCTGGGCAAGACAACCAATCCGAAGCACTTGTCTCAGAAAAGGGCCAAATCAAATGACCAATAAAAATCAAGTTAAATGCATGTCAAGAGTGGCGAAGTCCCCGCGGAGATCCAACGGACCCGACCGTATGCATGCAAAAATTAAAATCCAAACAAAGACAATAGGACATGGCAAAGAGCGGCAAAATCCTTGCAGGGATCTAAATGGACCTGGTCGTACGCATGTCCCTACAATAAAGTGGTCATCACTTTAGATTCCAAAATAAATGATAAGAAGAGGCCCTAACATCAAATGAGACTGAATCTTCTGATGGATGTGCCAAGGAAGGGAGTCAAACCCAATTCTTCAAACACCCATATCAAGCTTACCCCCAAATTTTCTTCTCTCTCCCTACTAGACTTAGTCGCCTTTTCAGGCATGGCTTTGGTAGTGACACCGTAGGCCAGATGCAATTGGCCATTGGGCACCACTCCAAAATGCACGTCCCACTTGGGGCATTCCTTAATGAAATAGGAGGTAACGAGGACCCCTCGCCAGTCAGTTTTCATAACTCTAATGCTGCCATGGCATGACGATGTTTTCAAAAAAATCACAAAAATTAAGATATTTCCAAAATCTCACAAAAATCAAATACTCTTCAAATCACAAAAAATGAATATCTTAAAAAAAACAAAAAATTCAAATTATTTCAAAGCTCTCATAAAAATTCAAATATTTTCAAAACCCAACAAAAAATTCTAATATTTCCAAAATCTATAAAAATTTGGATAATCTCAAAAATTCAAAAATCGCGATGGTATTGCACATGGCAAGCTCTGCGCTCCACTGTGCCAGATCAAATCAACTCCTCCAATCATTGGTGTCCCCTATCCTGAACTCCCAACTCTCTTGGCCAAGACCACTTATCCTCATGGTTTAACAAACAATTTTAGTGAGCTATGTCTGTTGTTGACTACTTTAGCCATGCTCCCTGCTATAAGTGTGTTATTCTAGGATATTTGTTATCTCTTGGCTAATGAGTTTTGATTGCAGGATTCGAGTTACCTCGTCTGGCGTTACAACCAGGCTGCTGCTGCCTTCACCATCAGTTATCTGCATCTTACTATATGATATATCGCTAGAGAATATCAAGGACCTTATGGCTCTGAGGAATCTGGGATTTGAGTTCGCCTTTAACAAAAACAATGATTATCCCAAAGGATCCTTAGTTGCACAGATAGGCCGTTACGATTGGCATGTGAGGACGACGGACCCATGCATAAAACCCCGGTGCTGACTCAACACCATCGTGACAATAATATCCTTGGTTATCTTCTATTCTTCTTTAAACTTTTTTTCCTTTAGCCCAGCATACATGCATATTAAAATCACTGTGGAAAACCACTCTTCCAATGCAACTTGAGAGCCATTCTCACTTCAACTCCAAAAGTCAATTTGAAATATTCCATTCTGGGTCGAATACACAACTCCCTTTGTGGCCTCCGGGCTGATTTCCTTGAGAACCCTTTGTTTGGATTTATCCCTCTATTTTTTCATCTTAACTCCCATAGATCCACCTGAGGCAGTGACAGATGCCCCCGATGTGCAACCTAACGGATTGTGTCCTTAGGTACTTCCCCTTCACTGGAAGTTGATCTCTCCTTCGTGCCCCACGTGGTACCTTTCCTTCGTGTACCTCGTACACATCTCCAGTCGTGCCCTTTGTGCACCTTTCCTCTTCCAATCCAAACATCTGTTTCTTTAGGTCTTCTTCCTGGTGGTAGCTTCCTTGGGTGTTGGGGAAAGACTCTCATCTGGTGGTGTTCATTTTATTGTCGCGCATGTCTATTTTCCACCTTGGCGTCTACTTTTCAGTCCGCTCCCGCTTCACTTCACTTTGCTACGCTCCATTTCTTTCATTTCATTCATTCCATTTCATCCTTGCACTCCACTTGTGTCCCTTCACTTCGCTCCCCTGCAAAGCAGACGCCAAGGCGTGACAGCTGTAGACACGCGATTTTGACTCCACCGCGGGTAAATTTCATATTGCGCCCTAATGCCACAAATGGCCCTCATTTTGCCTTGAAAGAGTATTTCCCAATATTTCTGGATCTCACCCACTCTTCCCCGGTGCTTCCCCTCCATTTCCAAGGGCTTGCCGACCCTTATAGGCACTGTTTTCAGGTAGTGACAGGTCTGCGGGGTGCTTTCATGAAGTCTCGACGGGCCTACGGGACGCGTTTATGAAGGTAGATGAAACGCGTCTTGCATGGTGGACGCGATTCTATAGATTCCCTTATCGCGCCAGGCGTGTTGGGCGCGACTAGGAATTTGCATATTTTTTTTTACAGAAAATACCCAATGCCATTTTATGAACGCGTCTGCCATTGGCGACGCGATTATCAATCCGCTTTTGGCAGTTTTTATAAATAAAATACAGAAATCCCTTAACGCGTTGTGTTATGTCGACTCGTTTCAAATCAGAGACGCATCGTCCTTAGCCGACGCGATTAGACCTTAGACCCCAAAGCCGTTGCATCAAGGGCGCCCATGTTTTGGAATCATTGCGAATCTTTGAATCGCGTCCGTTCGTGCTGACGCGATTAGGTCTTAGGCTGTACCCGCCAGACCCCGGAAGTCGTCGCATATATGGCCCACGTGCCCAAATCGAAGTCGCGTCCGGTTATGACACTACGATTATGAAATATCTGTCAAATCATCGAATCGCGGCGGCCGTCCCCGACGCGACTCTGAATCATAGCCGTGCCTTATGATTGTCAAATCATCCGGGAAATGCGGCGCTTCCGAATCGCGGTGTCCTTAGCCGACGCGTCTCTATCAGAGACACGTTCGCCTGACCCGACGTGATTTGAGAAATTGGCCTAAGTATGGATCCGAGGGTCATGTTCAGGGGTGTTCCACGAAGGCAGTGAAGCCCTGCCGAACTCCCGCCTCGACTCCGACCCGAGGGGACCTTCTACTTCAAGCCATTCATCCGATCCCCTGGAGTTCGAAGCCGTCGTCCTCTCCGTCGTATGCGTACCCCGGAGCAAGGCTAGAGCGCTCTTCTTCCCCCTCTCCATCCGTCCAACCGGCAATGCCGCCGCACCGTCCGGCATTTGGGGAAGCACCCCCTCCCCTTTCTCTTTCTCTTTGTTTATCTATCTCCTCCGGGTCCCATGTGGCTCTTTTCATTTGCCCTCCGAGCCCCACGTGGACCTTATTCTCATTTTTCATACGCATACACACACACATGCATGCATACACACACACACACACCTTTTTAGGGGTTTAAAAGCCACCACGCGGTGAGTCGTTCTCCATATTCTCTATTTTACTTAATTCATTCGGAATTGTATACTACACACACGTGGCTAATCCCCTCTTCTTTTCTTTGTCTTTTTCTTTGCCAGGGTAATCAATGAGGAAAGCGCCTTCTACCACGGCCGGTCGTGCTCGTAGAAGAAAAGGAACCCACGTCCCACGCGCAATCTCCCCACGATCCAACATGTATTTACCGCGATCACTTCTTCCCCCGCACCCCTTCCGCGTGGCACTCTCCCTTCAGTACCCTCGCGTACCTGGCGATCACGTTTTCTTTTCTTTTCCGTCTTTTTCTGCTTTTTCACCCGTTCCCTTCCTTCCCATCATTATTTTCTCTTTTCTTTGTGGCAGATCGGATGTACTTCCCTCTTAAAAAGGGGACGTAGATTTCGATATCCACAGTGCTCATGACCAATGCGGGGTCATTGAGCTTTAGTTGAGGTTTCTGCGCATTGTGTGGGTGTTGTGAGCTGAAGATTTTAACCCGAATAGCCCACAAGTTTACTGGTTGTGGTCATGACAGGGTGCTGCTTTGCGTTCTTAACGCGACGGTTCTGGGCGTCGCGTTAGGGTTGCCGCCTTGGAGTGATCAGCATCTGCATGGCCGCTGCGTGTCGCGCGCCGGGCGACCCTGCTGACGTCGGCTGTGGGAAGGTGACGGTCTCCAACATCGCTTTCATATCGCGACTGAACGTTACGTCGCGTTCCGAACCGTGATACGTTTTTAAGTTTGGTCGGCCAAACAGAGCTCCAGTGGGCTACGTTCGGCCAGGAAGAGGAGGCTTTGCGGATTCTTGGGCGATTTGGCGATCTGGGGTCGTGCTCGGCGTGGTCTCGTCGCGAAGATGTTGCACGGAGCGGGGGAAACACCGGGTGTCGCCGTTCTTCGTGTTCTTCACGAAGGTAGGACTTTCCACGTTTCTTTGCGTTATTTGATGGATTTGAAGCGTAAATCAAGTGCATGGATGTGTATTCGTATTTCCTGCATCGTGTTATCCATGTATTGTAGCTTAAATGCATGGAATGTGGTTTGTAGTGGATTCGGGTGGGTGAGAACTAACTGCCGTGTAGGTTTTCTGCCTGTGAAGGCGACAGGCGGGTGGTCGCGTTCAGGTCGCGACCATTGTCTATGTCATGTTATGGTGTGTGATCGCAGTTAGTCGGGCTGTCGTGTTCTTGTAGCGACAGTAGCCCACGTCGTGTTCTTGTGGCCGACCATGTGGTTGAGCTTGGGCTATGATGGTCCTTCGTGGACCTAGCTCAGCATTTATGGTGTTTTAAGTTGTTCTAAAGTGATTAGTGAATAGTAAAGCATTTTAGATTAATGAAATGATTTATGGTTGATTAGTAAGTGATGTTGTTAGCTATGTTAAGTAGTTAGGAATGTGTAGAGGTTATGTGGTTCATACGTGTGGTTGAATATTTTACGGTGTGTGGTCTGGAGGTCGTCTTGTGACCAATGACAGACAATGTTATATATGGTAATGTGCTTATGTATGTTTTGGCGTAGTTGGCCTGGAGACCATGAAATGGTCCATGACAGGCAAGGTTTCAATGTGAATTCTGTGCTTACTATGTGGTGGTTGCTTGGAGGTCACGTGGTGACCATGATGAGCCAATTGTGTTTAATGTGTTGAGAGATAAGGTCTATCAGTGTGTTAAGTGATCGTTATGGTTTTGTGTGCTTTCCGAGTTTTGGTGGTTTGACACCTATTCTGGAATGCCTCTCTAGTCGGGTACCCCAGGTTATGTGTTAGCCAGGCATGTGTGTTTGTTGGGCTCGAGATTTGTCCCGATACAGTGGTATCATTGACGTCTGTGTCATCTTCTTGGACACCCTCACTCCTGAGTTTGAGTTGTACGTCCGGCTAAGAGAAAGACGGCAGGAGGGCAGCGACTTGTGAGAGTTTTTTGTTGGTCACTTGTAGCGCGCTCGTGGTTGGGGGTACGGACACCAGAGACGTACTGGGCCCCAGCTAGTCATGTTTACCTAGTGTCTCACTTTAGGGTTCTCGGGCCGGAGTCCCTAAAGGTGCCAAGCATGGGGCCTACAACTGTGTGGTCTGCAGGTGTGTGGTGTTGCTGGTCTCCATAGTTAGTTGTTTTACTGTGAGTTTGTGGAGCCGTAGCTGGACCGAGGGTCTGTGGCTACGAAACTGAGGGGGTACTTCTGTGTGTGTTGTCCAGGTTGGATACTGGTTTGATCAGCAAGTAGTCTGTTCCCGTGTGGTGGCGTCGTTCTTTCCGACTCGAGCTCTGCCAGTTCTGGTTGTGGCTGTGTGACTCGCTTTTGAGGTTTCACCTGTAATGTGTGCCTAGGTGATGCACAGTGTGGTTGAGGTTCTGTGGTGGTACCACGTGGTAGTGGGTACCTGTACCCTTCGTGGGTTGCCTTGTGGCTTTGTGGTGGTACGTTGTGTACCAGCCTTTCCAGGTGTTGAGGTGGACTTGTGTTTTTTGTGAGGTCTTGTGGTGTGACCTGCCACCCGTGTGTTTTTACCATTTCGAGTAAGCTTCTGTATACGATTTATTGTGTGGTGGATTGGCTTGTGGTTGCCAGTCCTGTTACCATCGTGGGTGGGTTGCCTGTGAAGCGTGTGGCTTAGGTGACCGGTTGTTGTGGTGTTTTGCCTGTGAGACTTGTGGCCTAGGCGTTCAGTGGTGGCGGACTAGTGGTGTTGTGCTAGTCCTGTAGTTCTCCTCGCTTGGGGACTGTGTTGCTTATTGTGGTTATGTTTAATGGTGATTTAATTTCATACGCTGTGAACGTGTTATGGTTTGGCTACTGGCGTACCCCTGAGACCCTTAGGGGTTGAGGACGTGGTTGGCCCTCTCTGTTGCTAGTTGTTTTTTTTTTTGGAGGTTCCTACTGAGCCGGTGACTTGTTGAGGCTCACCCCCCCTACAGTTCCTTTCAAGTGTTTGCCGTTAGTGTTGCTTGAAGAGGCGTTGTGGCAGACTTGTACCACCAGCAGTAGAGTTAGTGTGTTGTGTGAGATTGTGCTCTCTCGGGATATGCCTCAGGTAGTTGTACTTTTCTCTTGGACATATAATAATGTAATGGGACAGTTGTAAATTGTTATATGCAGATATGAGCACATGTACTTTCTTGTGTCTTATACTGTGGTTGTTGTCTTTTATATTCTTAATGGACACTTGTGGAAGATATCCCTTGCGATACTTCGGTCCGTTCGCGGGAGACGAATTTGGATATGGAGCCTTACTGGGCATAAATATCCAGGGCCGTCACACCTTATACCTCCAATATTCCTGGTACTGCTAATAACTTGATCATTGATTATTTTAGGCTAGCTACTTAACTCATGACTCTGGAGAAAGTTGATATTATGTACTACATTATATTATATGGTTATTTTTTTAAAAAAAATAAATAACCGTACCAACTTGGCCACGGCCGGCTAATTTTATTCAAATAAGAAGGTAATGGATCAAGGGCCAATGGCCGACAGAAAGTACTTAAAAGGAAAAGTAATACACTTGGAAGAAGTTAAATAGCTGGTAACCCAAATCTGGTCCAAACACTTGACGCCTTCGTCGTGGACGACCTCGCATTTGCTTGAGCAGATCAGATAACTTCACTTTTGTGGAGCTGTCAAAATTATTTAGCTTTTGATAATTATCTCCTCTTGAATATCCAAACAGATCGAAAACTCTTTATTTGTCATAGTATTGAGAAAGTTATTCATCAATTCCTCGCGAAAGACTGCATCCATTTAGGCATTTCGAACTTGGGCTGAGTCTACCAATAATACTCTTTTCATTCCATTGCATTTGGGCCTAACTGATCCACCAACATCCGGTTTCCTCCACGATTCATTTGCTTATCGAACGGGGGATAATCTGGGCGGGGCTCCAAAGAAGTTGCATTTTGTGTGACAAATGCAAGTGGCCATGATTGGCGAAATTTTCTTTACATATTACAATAAAGTTGGTCTTGATTTTGTTACGTACCCGATGACGACGATGAGTCAAGCAAGCTTCGGAAAATGCTATTTGCTTGGCAAAATCAGATAAATGATTTGTCCGACCAACCTTCTCATTGATTGACGATCGGATAAATTATTTATCCAACCAATCAGACACCTAGCGGTGCTCAGCAAGCTAACTCGAAAGGGGAATACGTATGGTAAGAAAAAGATCAAAACAGAGACTTGGGTGGGCCAAAGGCTGAAGCTTGATGAATCGGGTCTAAGGACGATTGGGCTGGGCCAGATTGGGTTAAGCCTTCAACGTCCATATGCAGCCCCTGTTCCATAAGCATGCATGTTAGCTTTGTGCTGATCTAACTAACTAAAGATTCGGTCATTAATCTATACTAATATAACTAGTTCTAAGCCCGTGCGATGCACGAGAAGTTTTTAAATTTAAATATTTTATCTATTTATATCTAAAAGTTTATATATTTTATTTTTAAAAAATTATTCCACAAAATATTTTAGAACATTTTATGTACATTTTTTTAAAAGATGAAAATAATTAAAAAAAGAAGAACATATTTAAAAATATCATAAGATTCATAAGAAATATAAATAGTGTTAAATTAATATCTTCAATAAATTAAAAATCCATATGAAAAAGTGGTCTATCTCATAAAACATAAGTCTATAAATAATTAAAGGTATAAACATAAGATAAATTGTCAATTTTAACATATTTATTTTTAACTTTAATCTTCTTCATCTTTTTTAACATATTCACCTGATAGATCTTCTCTAGGATTAAGTCTAAAGTACTTAGTCATCTTCAACGAAGTGATGCTACTTCTATAATATGATAGAAAAGATTTAAAATATATTTGTTTTAAATATCTAATTTTCTCGTAATAAAAATATGCGTAATTATTATATATACAACATATTCAAGAAACATTTATACTAATATAATATTTTGGCGTCGCAGAAGTTGAAGCATCCTCGGTAAGAGAATAGTGTGCTGAATTCTAGCCTATTCAGATTCACTGATTGTAAGCATCTTCGGTCTTTGCTAGGTGTTTGATATCTTGCATAAGATGAGGGCTCTTGCTGTTCTCTTTCGTCAAGGAAGAACACCACCCTTGCCTTAAAACCTCCCTGGAGGACTTGTCCTAATGTTATGTTTGTATTTGCTTTTACAGAGCCTCACGAGGTTAAAATACATAGGCATACATTACTACAGGGTTTCATTTGAGGTCAAGGTCCAGGCACCGATTTCACTGAAATAGTCATCTTGTCTATGCACACACATAAATTGACCAGACACGGAAACACCAAATAATTGTCAGGTGGTTGCTTGATCCAATAGACACAGAAATTGCAAGCATGTAATTCATTTCAAAAAAAAGTTGTCTCTGCTTTTTACATACGAACCTATTTAACCCTTGAATTGAAATGATGATACATATTCCTCTTCCCATCCTTTGCCTCTGTTCAATTTTCAGTTTCTCCTCTGCTCAAGCAATATTTGAGCAAAAAATTCCCGGTATACGGGGAGTAACAGCAGACAGCTTTCTGCGGGATGCCATGAGTCTGGCAACTGTGAGAAGGCAATTTGCAGCTTCTTCATGGAACAAAACAAAGAAATGCAGGGCATACGGGTGACTTTGGGTTGTCGAGGTTCTTCATGGGAGTCTGCTGGGATCGGTATAAGATTGAGCCGGACTTCGTGGGCAGTGTTCTTCCTGGTCAGCTGTTTCCTCATGCTCTCCCTTCGGAAGCTCTGGAAGTCGGAGAGCAAGCTCCCCTCCACGTCCTGCTTCATCCTCTCCACCAGCCTCTTCAGCACCTGCACGAAAGGCCATTCTAGAAAAAGCATAGAACACACAAAGCAAAAGCTGATGCTGGTCTCCAGGTGCCCCCTGAGCCGGCTCCTCCGGGCGGCGACGCCCCCTCCTCTCCCCTGTCAGGGTACAGCAGCTCCCGCACGTCCAGCGCGAAGTGCGGCGGCACAGATCCACCTTCAAGCTCCTTGAGCTCCCACTTCGTCTGCAAACAGGAACACACTCATGAATTGACGCCACCCATGACTCCCAGCCTTGTTGTCGCAAACGTGACATGGTCAGAAGACTCAGAACTTGGTGTCGGGTGGGGTGCCACCAGACACAGTTGCTTACTGCTTGCAGCTCGAGGACCAGGGGGACGTGGGGAGGCACCAGAGGGGGGTTACTCTCGGCCCTACGATCTGCAGCGCAGCCGCATCACCACGACGGGGTTGACAGACGTAAAGAGGAACTGTATGGGGAACATCTGTACCCTCCACTCCTCCTGCATTCGCGTTGTGACCAATCACATTGTTAAGGAGAGATCTCGAAGAGGGGGAGAAAGAGAACAGAGGAAGCTAACAGGGAGGAGTCACATCGTTTATCTGCCGATTCACGTTGTGACCAATCCACTGCATTTACTTCACGGTGCTGTGCCTGAGAAAGGCATCCCATCCAAGCTGGAGCTTCATAGTCGTGGTTGCCTCATTTTAATGGAAATTTTTTGACAGAAGGTAGAATCTTTTAAACAGAAAGATGTTCTTAAAACAGAGGAAGATGTTTAAACTTGATATCTTCTTTTCATACATATCAAGAAGGTTTAAGAAAAAGAGGAAAAACTTTGAGAAATGGAGGAACAGTCCAGCAGCATTTGAAAAACGAAGGAAGCGCCTCTCTTATCACCAACAGAGTTAAAAGAGAAAGTTTTTTGAATTTTAAATGAAAAGGCTTACGAAAGAAAGAAAGGGGGGGGGGGGGGGAGAATTTGAATAGAAGAGAAAGTTTTTTTTATTACTAAAATATGTATGGTGGAATAAGATTACCGGGAAAGGGGAATAGGATTACGGAAAAAGGGAATATGGTTTGATTTTTATTCTTTTTTACCGAGCAATATTAAGGGGGAATAAAATTACCAAGAATATTTAGTGGGGGTTTAGACTTGTCCTGGTGTTGCCACGTGGCAGCACCAAGACTGAGAAATATAATATTAGTATAGATATTTCTCAGTCTTGGTGCTGCCACATGGCAACACCAGGATAATTCTCAATTAATTGTCATAATATTTTCCTCCTAATTAAAAATATGATTATTATATCTTACCAAGCATGGCAGGTCTTAAACATTTATAAAAACTTTCAAAAAATATGGAACGTTGAATTCTTAAAAAATTTAAAAACTTTCAAAAGATTAGAAATGCTGAAACCATGTCCTGTCAAAACATGGGAGAGTTACCTATTACGGAAAAAAACGCCAACGTTACAAACCATGTACATGCTATCTTATACAGAGCCAAAATTTTAAAAACTTTCAAAATTTTGAAAACGCTCAATACTATCAAAAATATACCTGGCAAAACATGGCAGGGTACCTATTACCAAAAAAATGAATATCCATCTTACCAAAGTAAAAAAAAAAAATTAAAAATACTTACCAAGATTTCTGTACTGTTAAATGAGCAGGTACCAGTTAGCCTCCTTATACTGGCATAGGACGTCGCCGTGCAGGCCATCTCCCAACCTCATCGAGAGCCTCCAGAGATACAAAGCTCTGCATGAGAGATGCGGCCCCTACACCTGCGCCTAAAACATGTCCTGCTCCGCTTGAGCCAGCGTTTCGCCTTCCGTTAAATGTTGGGAGTCAATAACCATAATCTCTGCTTACGTTGCATCCCTTTTTAAACAAATAACCGATCAAAACCTCTGCCTCTACAGCAAGCATGTCTCCGCTGACGAGGCCCTTCGGCTAGCCGGCATCACCGGCCGCTTCTTCAAACTGCAGCCCATGGAGGGCCTCGCGCTGAGTGAACGACACCGCCGTGGGCTCCAACCTCGCTCTATGGTATTGTTCAAGGCCAAGTCTGACTGCTCTCATGCAACTGCCTCCGCCACCGCCTAAAGCCTCCTCTGGTGAGGCAATGACGCCTCTAGACTTCTGGTGATCTTCTCCAAGTAGGTACTCTCCTCTCTCTCTCTCTCTCTCTCTCTCACAGACACACAGACACACAGACACACACACAGACACACACACAGACACAGACACAGACACAGACACAGACACAGACACATAGACACACAGACACCACAGACACACACACAGACACACACATAGACACACACACACAGACACAGACAGACACACACAGACAGACAGACACAGACAGACACAGACAGACACAGACAGACAGACACAGACAGACACAGACACAGACACACACAGACAGACAGACACAGAACACAGACAGACAGACACAGCACACCTGTGGGCTTCCCTTTCACTGCCGTGGATTCTGGGAGATGTGTATACGGTAAGGAGATGCACACACAGAGACAGCCACACACAGAGACAGCCACTGTCTTTCTATTTGAAAAGAAGCTGAACTATATTATTTGTAAAAAAATTTGTATATCCCATGCCACTGTCATGCCAACCACGTCTCCCATGGTAACTTCTTATCTTCATATATATGAAATAGTTATTTGTAAAAAAATTGTATAGCCTTGCCATGGTTATGCTAATCCCGTCTCCCATGGTAGCTTCTTCTCGCCTGTGGGCTTCCCTTTCACTGCCGTGGAACACACACACACACACACACACACACACACACCTGTGGGCTTCCCTTTCACTGCCGTGGATTCTGGGAGATGGTGTATACGGTAAGGAAGATGCACACACAGAGACAGCCACACACAGAGACAGCCACTGTCTTTCTATTTGAAAAGAAGCTGAACTATATTATTTGTATAAAAAATTTGTATATCCCATGCCACTGTCATGCCAACCACGTCTCATGGTAACTTCTTATCTTCATATATATGAAATAGTTATTTGTAAAAAAATTGTATAGCCTTTGCCATGGTTATGCTATCCACGTCTCCCATGGTAGCTTCTTCTCGCCTGTGGGCTTCCTTTCACTGCCGTGGATTCTGGGAGATGGTGTATACGGTAAGGAAGATGGTTAATGCTAGGAGATGGAGTAAAGTAGGTAAATACCATTGAAGATGTCGGTGATGCTCTGCTGTCCCCCACCGAGAAGCCGCCACCTCCTCGGATCAGTGCGCAGATTTTTCATAAGGTTGTCTCTTCGCTGAGATGTGTTTATGATCAGTTTGTTCGCTTAGCAAACTAGTGGCGTTGCCTCCTGCATTGCCAACTCTGCTATGCCCGTCTTCAGCCATCCCATCGTGGCGCCGGCACCCTTCTCCGCCTCCGGCTCAACCTCAACGTACATGAACCCCTAACCCATTGGCGCCACCCAAACGTCCTGCATCATCATCCACTCCCAACCACAAACTTTGCCGCATGATCATCTGGTGCTCTGCCGCCACTGCCAGTGGCGTCGAACGTCGCCTTCGCCTATCAATAGTGCGCCCATGTTTATGAGGAAAGAAGTGTAGCTACGCACAAAACGTGTGCATGTTACTGTAGTTACATGACTAAAAATATATTTTTAATTTCTCTCTCTACATTTAAATAAAATTTTACGATATTTCATAAAATAAAGTATACAAGATTAGAATCATAATATATAATTATAATTTTGGTTCTTCGAATTCACCCCCTTCAGTTCTTCTTGGAAACATTTTTTAAGCATATTTACGCTTCCCTCGTGATTTATCAAAATATTATATATAACATATAAAGATAGTAAAACATTTTACAATTTCATGATCAGCATCATCATGTTATTGAAAAATAAAAAAAGTATTTATTGAAATATGTTAATATTTTGTTTTGATTATCTTGACATTATACTTTTTTAGAATTCAAAAGATTTTTATTTTCAAAAAACCTAAATGTCTACTATCAACACTCACGTTTTGCGAATATTTTGTTTAATTATTATTATATTTACATCGTATTTTATACATTCAAATCAAGCACGTGAAAATAGATGAATTATATATATTTATCAAAAACATACTCTATAATGTTACGTAAGGAAGGATATAGGCGAATGAAGGTTTAAAAGACTAAATTTATTTGACACTCCATAATAATCATCTTATCAATTTTTAAAATTTGATATTTCTTATATTTTAAAATTTTTTAAATATATTAATATATAATTTCAAATCTATTAATTAAAATCAGTATTTGATCAAATCTAAAAAACATCTCCGTGCATCGCACTGGTACTCAACTAGTTAGTATGATACCACACATCTAGTAGCTAGATATGAGTTCAACATATCCCAAGAGTGGCGGCAGTCGCCAGCTGCATCATGACCAATGGACGCCAAGAAGATATATGGAGCTTTTCGTAACTTCAAACTTACTGCTTCATAATTCAGATTTATTGCATGTATTACATATAGTAAACAAACCATGAGCATATACGAAAGTCGCACACTGCATCTTAATTCAAACAACAACAACAGCAGCACAATTCAAACAACAGCAAGAACGACACATATATATTCCCGGCAAAGTTTTGGCTACTTATGCCTATGGTAGGTGAGCACGTTGTACACGACTTGAGCCAGTGTCATCAGCAGCAGGACGGTGGCTGCAATAAACGAAATGCTCGCCCATGGGTTGCCAAAATAGTCCCGGGCCAACATTGCTCTGTACCTATGATATCTGGAATCACAGTGCTTGTTCACCTCTTCGAAGAGTGGGGCAAGATAGTGGCCGGCTGGATTAATGGTGATCTCCTTGCAGAGTTTGTTAACCAGGTCGGCCACCTCCTCGTCACTGCCCAGGTTGTTGTGGATTACTCCAAATTGCTCGAGGGTGGCAACATCCTTGGGGGTGTCGATGATGCAGTCCAAGAACAGCACGTAGCTGGTGACATGACCTTCGGAGTTGGGGTAGCAGTTCTCGAAGGCTATGAGGTTTCGGAAGATGGTATCAGTTGAGTCGTCGATGCACAGGAGAGGGATATCCAGTATGCCACCTCCCAACTTCACGTCCAGGATCGGTGGCGCCTTTCGCTTGCTCTTAAACTTGATCCCGGCGTCATGGAGCCCCACCGCGCTGGGGATCGTGAACGCGGTGCGAAGTGTTTGACGGGACATCGTTGGAGGGTCATTATTGTTCGATGTTGGCAGGACTCCAGGAGAAGGAGACGTGGGAGGCTTCTTAATTCTCTTGAGGAGGACGGATTTGATCCCGGATAAAGTGGAAGAACAACATGTGCGGGGGGGTTTGGTGTTTGTGTTCTCTCTGGGGACTTGAAGGGCTAAATCATAGAAGTGGAGTAGATGGTAGACCTCCTTGGTTTCTTCAGGAAGGGTAATTGAAGGTATTCCACAACATCGGAGAAATCCCATCACGAGTTGCCTGATCAGGGACGATTTTACTGGGCAACGTGAACTTGAACTAGTGATCTCGCAGTACAGATCTTCTAGGATGAAGAAGGGAACCTGGTTCTCGAGCTTAAGGAGGTCTCGGAATATCAGTGGCATCATCCAGGATATCGCGAAGATTGGATCCTTTCGTACTACACCGTCTCCTCTGGCTCTAGACATAAACTCGTGGAACTTTAAGAGCAGCTCCAGGATGAAACACCCATCCAGCACCATCATCTTGACGAAATCGTGGCTTTCCATGCTGTCGACAGGTTCGAAGTAGCATCGGCGTGCCCGTGGCTCTGATTCCTTAACCCGCCTGATGCAGTCCATGAGCAACGCCCTGGCGAGGTCGTCGGAGTAGCTGTCCTGGGTCGACTTCCTGCGGAGCAGGTGGCTCCGCAGGTACCTCCATTTGTGATGCTCCATCGCACGGAGTTTTGACTCATCATGGTGGTACGGCCCGATGGCGAGGATCTGCGGCTCGTAGGGGCTCGACTCACCTACCCTAATATTTTCAGGAACTTTAAGAATGGAGGACGCCTCACCTTGCATGGTCGCGTCCACATCTTCCCGCTGCAGGAGCTCTCGCATCATGTCCTCAGTGGTGTCTTCCACTTCGACCATTGATACCTCTCTCCCTCTCTCTCTATCTCGCCTTCCACTTCTATATGTTGTTACCTCTATCTCCATCTCTCTCTCGGACGTGAGTGCTCTTGGAAGACTGCAGCGTGGTCCTCAGGATGTATATATAGTTGCACCTAGGAATATAAATAACAAGTGAATTTTCCAACTCTTTTTGCAAATATTAAAAGATAAATTAATTAGAGTCTCTATCAATTTTTTGACTTATTTGTTAGTCTCTAACAGAGCTGTAATTTTACAGTAAATATTATCACCTGTTACAGTATATGTTAAGTCTTGTTACAGTAAAGATCTCCCTATTACAGTCAGAAACTTCTAATTAATTTACCAATATTAAATCATCTCGCGCGATCGAACACGCTCAATATTCATACTTTCCGTTTAAATTTTAATGAAACACCGTCTAATATTACTTATCATGGAATTCAGATCCTCTCAGTACCACGTAGGTCGGTGATCACAAAGGGGAAAATTAGAGTTTTATGTTTCGATCTCTGTTTAAAACGTAAAATTTTTTTACACAGACTAAATTTAAATACAAAACTTACCGGACTCCCCTCCTGCTCGCGGTACTAAAGGGATCCGAATTCCTTATCACGGGACCACCATAATATGACAAAATATAGACGCAGTCACACGTGTGTACGTTCGCGGTGAACTTTAACTAAAATTGTGCGCTCGTGAATTTACACCAATATTTACTCACAACTTGTAGTTTTACTTATATCTAAAGAATTACATGATCATCTTCTAGCGTTGATCATAGAGCAGGTTTGATAATTAGATAAGCTATTCTCAAGTCAGATATCTACTGATAAGATAATCTCTTATAGTCGTCTCTTACTTTGGTGCAACATTTATGATAATTTTATGTCACATCGATCACTTTATATCATATCAATACCATTAATGAGATAAATTTATGTCACATCAATATCATTAATGAGATTTATCTCCACTCTAAAAAATGAGAGTTAGACTTATCAGGATTTATTACCAATTAATAAGTGCTGATAAATGTCTGATAAGCTATCTAATTTTCTAAAACGACAGAACAATTATCAGAGCTGATAAACACATTTT